>VYZP01056941.1:1723-22639 GCA_013400635.1 Hypocryptadius cinnamomeus | reverse complement strand
TTAGTGGGTATCGGCTCTGGTGTGGCTCTTTATTAGAGGCATTTTCATTAAAGTAATCCTTTATCTGACATTTTTTTAGTTACAGGTGGATTCAGCTTTTTGAATAAATTGCATTTGAAAAACAAGGACATTATTTAGAATGATATGTGTGCTGTAGCAGTATTTCAGTGAGCATTCCTCTGTAGAGAACTGTAATTCAGCTAATCACATTTGCTATATGAAAATATGTTTCTTCTCAGAAATGCAAACTGTCAGAAAACTGTATTTTTGGAGGTACTGGGATGACTTGGTGTGTTGTGTCACTAGAATTACACTTCCCTTTTTTTCTCATTCAGCAAGAGTGCTTTGCCTGAGTATTTTGAACAGATACAACCTGGATGCTGAAAACAAAGAATTATATGTTTTCTGATACAAAATGTTACTGTAAAGGCTTTTGTCAAATCAAGGAAGGAGTTAATTTTCCACAATTAATTCGGAAATCTATTGCAAGTGTTGTTTTGCTTATTTTAAGAAACTTTAAAAGATTGTGCTTTTAGATATGCCTTTTGCTATAATAAATGTAGGAGATTTTTAGCTGTTGCGTCTACATTTCAGTGCTGAAATCACTTGAATATAAAATTGATAGCAAGCTAATAATAATAGAACTGAATTTACACTTTTAAAATATTTTATTTCGCAGAAGCTGACGTAACCATACCATAGAAAACAAATTTTGACAGAGATGGTTTTTATACTCTTCACATTCGGAGTGCCTTTGAGTACTTTGTTGATGAAAGAAACAATACTGTCAATCTCAAAATCTCTCCAAGAAAACTTTTAACTGGGTTTCATATTTTTGCTGAAGTATGTGTGCTCTGTAAAGGGATTAGTTGTCACGTGTTCTGGAGGTAAGATAACTTTTGCCTTTGTAAGCATGTGTAGTGTTTCTAACCTTGATCCAATTGCATTTGTGCAGGGTAATGCGAGCAAAAATATTCATGACATTGAAAGCATGAGTTTCTGTAGAGGATTAAAAAATCAAGCTGGTCTGTGTTGGATCTGGAGACATAGTAAAGATACCCAAGCTAGCCTCAGAAGTTGCTGTCTCTACCCAGACGTGCTGAATAGGACTTTGAAACAGTTTCTGGGCACCAGTGCAGTGTTGTCTCTGTGCTGTTCCATGTATAGCTCCAGCACAGTGCTGCCAGCATCATGGTTAGCTTGGCAGACTCAGACTAGGTCTGCAGTGATGGTTTGATAGATCCAAAATGTCTGATTCTAAGAAAACTGGGGGTCTTCAAGCAGCTCAGTGGTTAAGCTTTAAGTGTAACTTAATTTTGAGGCAGAGAGGGGAGAACCAATGAAAGTATGTTGCTGTTTTGAAAAATACCAGCTAGTCTGTTAGATGTCAGAGACAGAGCATAAAAACAAAGGTAATATTATTTGATTCCTGTGAGTGTTGTATCTGTAATACTGCTGATAATTCCTGATGTGTGAATTGCTGGCAGTTCAGTAGAGCAGCTTGAAGAGAGAAGTAAGCATTGTACTGCCTAAGGAGCTCTGTGTAAAAGCTTTGCAGGCAGACACCTGGCAATCCAGCTTTGAAATACTTATACAAAACCACTACCAAAAATAGTCACTTTAGCCAACCTGGGAGTATGTTCTGATTGATCTGAACACAGTAACCAGGAACTCCTGAGTAACACCATGCAGAAGACAGCCCTGAAGGAGAATTCCTAGGCGTCTGAATGCAGCCTGCCATTGCAGGGCAGCTTCCATACACGTTTCCACAGTGAGCTGACCCTGGATGGGAACTGAGGGTGCTGCCGCTTTCCTGTGCTCTGTCCTTTCTGCAGTTTCCTTGGCTGATCATCAGCTGTCTGTACTCACTTCTTGCTGCTGCTCATGTCAGGTAATACCTGAACAGAAATTAAAGCATCATGACTTGTCGTGGCTTTATGTTTGGAGGAAGCACTGCTTTTGGGATGCAGGGGATAGCAGTGGAACAGCAGACGACTTTCTCCTTTAGCACAGACTCGACAGCAACCCTGTAACCAGAAGAAACAGTCCCACAGAGAGATTGCTTCAGTGTTTACATACACAATAGTGCTTAAGTGAGTCATGTATTTATATATGCATTTATATTTGTACAAGCAGAAGACAAAACATGTGAGACTTTCTACTGGAGATTAGTGTGCTCCCCCTGATGTTTTGTGGCCAGCAGGATTTTTAAAAAGAGCAGAAATTGAAAGGCCAATGAAAAAGCGTGGTTAATTAAATGTGAAAGGTGCTGTCCTTGTTTGGACTGTCTGTTAATGGTATGACAAGCCCTGGTAAAGAGCTTAGCTGGCCAGATTAAAATTAAAAAATTGTGTCAGTCCATCTGCTAGCTCCAAAGAGTCTACTTCAATCACCTTTTATTGTTTCTTCACTAAAGCAGAATACTGTCTTTGAAAAGAGCAGAGCCAGGATGTATTGGTTGACTTTTTTTACCTAATGCTTTCTCCAACGATAATGAATGATATGTGACGTCAAGACATTTTCAAGAAGCGCAATGCTCTTGGTTGGTTCAAGGCTACGGTAAAGACAACAGCTCTTTTGCTAAAAGGGATTTGGATTATTTTGCTTTTGTATATTTTTTTTTTAGTTACACAAATAAATATGTTTGGCTTCATGTGGAAAATCTTTCTTTGCCTTCCGGGAATGATTAACACAGATCTTCAAATAGTTGCAGGTAATGCAGACATCTTTCTTATGTTCTTGTTTACAAATTTAGCTATGGCAGTGTATAGAATTAGAAATACCTCTCTGATTTAATTGTAACAAAGGGGGCTAACACAGAGAAATGTTTGGTCAAATCTGTGCTGTGATAGCAGTGTAAATATGGAATACTTAGACTGATTTCCAGGTGGTATAACTGCACATTTGTCTTGCTTTAAGCATAGAAGTAGCTATAGGAGGCAATTTTTTTCAACTTTGAGATGTTAAATTCTGGTAATAGTTCATTTTTCTTTTTATTAATTTTGTATTAAATCTTAAAAAGTAAGGTTCTGTCTTCTGCATATGGGCACTGAACATGTGTTAGTTTGGGTAAAGATTGGGGGTTTGCCTTGAGACCTTTTTTGATGTTCTTTCTGCTTCTGCTGTACTATCTGGTGATCTTCTGCAACAGAGCTGATTATTAATATACCATCAAAATAACCATGCCTTTCATCTTTCAGTCAAAAAAGTCAAAGGTCTACTGACTATGAAGCTGCAGAATAAACCCATAATCTATTGGATGACAAATGCCATAGAGTTATTACTATTCTTTCTCTAATAAATAATTGGTTGTGATTGTTTTTCAGGCATGTTTTCCTGGAAAAAATTAAAGAAGTTGAGCTAAATAATTTCAGATCAACTGACTTTAAAGGGTGGAAAATTAGACTGTCAGATTAAATCTCAATATACATGTTCTTACCTCAGCTGTCTCCTCAAGTTTCCTCTGGAATGGTGTGGAACAGCTAATATAAGAGGGAATTAAAAACAAAAAAACACACCAAAAAACCCCCAGAAAACCCCCCAAAAACAAAAACAAAAAAACCCAAAAAAACCACCACCAAAAAACACCCAACATATAGCTGATGAGGCCTTTTATTCCTCTTTTCTCCCCCCTGCTCTAGTAGAGTAGAGATCTGTCTCTACTGATGAAGTTTAAGTGTCAATTCAAGAAGCTTTCTTTTTGCAGGGTATACAAATCTGTTATGGAAAGAAAGTATGGAGTAGGATTATTTCTCAATTATTTTACTTCTGAAAGGCCCTGAAAGCTTCCAAATACATGTCTGTTCACAAATATAGTCCCATTGACTTAAGCCTAATGGCAGATGGAAAGTTAAACACAAGGCGTTAGAATTCAAAGGGTTAGAGCTTTATGCTATGTTACCATTTGATGGGGTATTGTAAAGAGCTTAATTGTTTATAACATCACAGTCAGAGACAGGTTCTGTTAACAGAAAAAAGCACAGCAATCTCCTTCAGAGACCGCAGAAGTGGCATGAAGATAGTGATGAGTGCATCGTTATCTCATCTGAGAAATTTGTGTGGTTTTAATTTTACAGCAGAAGCTTATTCAGCTGCAGGAGGAGGACAGGCTAAAGATGTTTCACCAGCGCCTCAGCTCAGTGACTGGCAGCTGGCAAACCCTTCTCTGCCTCCTGGCTTGAAAAAGCCTAATGGTATCATGGACGCTGAGCAGTTCCACAGGCATTTGCAGTTGCGGAGGAAGCGGTCCATTCTGTTTCCCAGTGGAGTTAAGATCTGCCCTGATGAATCTGTTGAGCAGGCTATTGCCAACCATCTGAAGTATTTCAGGCTCAGAGGTAAGTGCATCTCATGGGTAATCGATAAAGAACATCCACATACTTACTAAACAGTAGTTCAAGCTTTTAAACATAATAAATACCAGGCCATAGGAAATATTATTACTGGTGAAACTTACTTTTCTGTGATAGTCTTGCTTATGATAGTCTTTCTGTGATAGAGCTGTTCTGAGCTAAAACCCCACCACTGTCTGTCTACACTCATATATCATAAGAACTCTTGCTCCCTGAAACTGCATTTTTTACTAAAAGAATCCTTTCTCAGAACAATTTGAACGCTAAGAAAAATAGGTGCTGCATACAGAGTAGCTAAATAACAGGATTTGTTTGGTTTACTTAGTGTTCTTAAAGTGCCAGCAGAATTCATTGAGGGGCCAGTCAGAAAAGTTAAGTCTGAGACACTGGCACTTCAGCCATGTGACTTTTAGCTATGGCTGGTGTGCAATCTCTGTGTGTCAGGCTGTAGTATAATAGACAAACAACCTTTGTTTTAAGATGTGGAAGTTGGTGTGGCACAGCTTCCTCTGCAGAGCTGCCATATTCCTGCTATCTTCTTTCACTTGATGAAATATTACAGTAACATGATGTATTTCAAACCTTTCTGTCTGACTGCATTGGAATGGAGCATCACAGTCATGCAGCACTTTCTGCTCTTTGTGTTGTAGGACTCAAACAATTTGTAGTTAATGTGTCTGTACAGAACTGGCAAAATGATAGAGCTGCTGTCAGAGTAGAAGGAAGGGTGTTCAGACACTCATGCTTGATGAGATTTGATTGCCTACAGAGAAACTCTCACTGGTGACAGTTTATTTACTTAGACAAGTGAAAAACACTGACAACCACGAGCTGCTTAATGTGTGCACAAAAATAAATATAAACAATGTATTTGGAGACCAAAGTGGAATTATATGGGGTTTTACGGCCTCATTCAAATATGAATTTTGCCCAGCTTGCAAGGGATGTTGACACTGATGATGATGCTGATGGTTTGACAGGCTTTGCCAGTTTCTTATTTCCACCCAGGAAACCCATGTTCTTTGTTTGTTCCAAGTGATCCATACATACCATTGGCTTTAACTGCAGTCACCTCCCAGTTATCTGTGGTAGGGGTACATTAGGGCAATACCAACTTAGCAAAGGTGTGAGTGATAATAAAGAAGAAAGACATCTGTAAATTAGGTTGCAAAAGTACATTTAGGTCTTAATAATCCTCAGCTGAACCAAAAATCCACCTAGTCCATCTGATTCGTTACAGCTTTCACAATCCACAAGGTTTTCTTGAGCAGAGAGGCTGTGATTACCATTAGTGCTTTCAAGTTAAAACTTTTGAAAAAGATCACTGAAAATAGTAGAGGTGACTAATTAGCAGCAAGTCACACAAGGTCTGGTTCAAGCAACTTGACATTTTCATTCTGTTAGCAGCAGCTGCTGCTCCAGGAGTGTTGGGTGGTGTGTAATGACGTCCTGAGTCTCGTAACCTAATGTCATGAGAGTTCATGTGCTGTGTATTGGGTATGTGTGGCAAAATTTTGGTAGCAGGGGGCTACAAGGGTGGCTTCTCTGAGAAGCTGCCAGAAGCTTCCCCTATACCAAGAGAGCCAAGGATAACTGGCTCCGCTGGTCAAGGCCAATCCCATCAGCAACAGTGGCAGCACCTCTGGCGTAAAATATTTGAGAAGGAAAAAGTTGCACAGCAGCAATTGCAGTTGAAAGAGAAGAATGAAAATATAAGAGAGAAACATCTTTGCAGACACCAAAGTGAGTGAAGGAGGAGGTGCTGCAGGTGCCAGAGTAGGGGTTCCCCTGCAGCCTGCGGTGCAGACCATGGTGATCAATGGAACTGCAGAGATCCACTCACAGCCCATGCAGGACCCCATGCCAGAGCAGGTGGATGCCCATAGGAGGCTGGGACCCCATGGGAAGCCCACACTGGAGCAGGCATTTGGCAGGACCTGTGGCCCCATAGAGAGAGGAGCCCAAACTGGAGTAGGTTTGCTGGCAGGACTCCCCATGGGAGTCTGCTCCTGAAGGACTTGCACCCCATGGAAGGAACTCGTGCTGGAGCAGCCTGTGAAGAACTGCAGCCTGTGGATATGGCTGATATTGGAGAAGTTAGGAAAGAACTGTTTCCCATGAGAGAGGCCTCACACTGGAGCAGGGGAAGAGAGTGAGGAGTCTTCCCCCTGAGGGGGAAGTAGTGGCAGAGACTGCAGTGATGAACTGATCACAGCCCCACTCCCCTATTCACCAACACCACGGTAGGTGAGGAGTTAGAGAAAAGCAGGAGTGAAGTTAAGCCTGGGAAGAAGGGAGGGGTGAGGGGAAGGTGTTTCATGATTTGGTTTCATTTCTCATTGTTCTGCTCAGATTTGATTGGTAATAAATTCAAGGAATATCCCAAGTTGAGCCTGTCTTGACAGAATCTGGTGAGTTATCTCTCACTGTCCTTATCTCAACCCATGAGACTTTTGTTGTTTTCTCTCCTTTGTCCAGCTGAAGAGTAGAGTGATAAAGCACGTTTGATGGACATCTAGTGTCTGAATTCAGTGCTACTAAATTATGTGCAAAGGTTTTAGTAGCCATCCAGATAGCCACTGTCCACTGTCAACAAAATAATCCTAGGAAAAACGGTAGTCACTGTTTAACACTCAGAGACCAGCTACTATGAGTCACTAGGAAAACTGACCCCAGAAGGGAATAAATATAAATGTACACAGAATCTACTCATTTTTCAATCTCAGTGTGTATTTTTAGAATTTTTTTTTTAATTCTGTATATGTTGAAGTAAGAAAATACTTCAATATCAATATATACTTGCTCTGGAAAGGATGGTTCTAATGCAGTCTACACTTTGCTTGGTTTCCTGTACTGCCAGCAGTACCATGCCACTACACTGGAAGGAAAGACAGATTGTATTGTGATGTAAGAGGTTGTTAGAAAATAAGAAAAGGTTTTCATGTGCTGATTATCCAGATTGTTCGTTCTATCTGTGTCTACCTTAGAAGGAATATAGGTGGGAATATAGGTGGGAATATAATTATCTGTCTGTAGTTCCTATAGTTTTATTTACTTTTGGTAGCTGGCAAAAGCCTCCCTAAGTGTCAGAAACTGACAGATGAACATTCCTGTCATGGGATTTAAGGAAGTGCTTCTGTCCGATTGCTGTACGCTTAACAGTGTACAGCTTTTTTTTTTTTTTTTTTCTGGCTACAACATCTGGATTTTTTGAGCCTTAAAAAGATAAAAGATGAAGAATATGATAAATACAAAATAAACCATTAAAAATATCAAAGTGCAACAAAATACAGGGATCTGGAGAAAAATCAGTATTTTCTACAACAGCAGTATCACCCTTCAACATATGAATGTCTAATTAATGGTATGATTATTGGTGGTCATTTTATCACTGTGGTATCACAAGCAGCAACCTGGAACGGGGCAGGGTTGTACTTGTTTTTCGAGACCTGTCTACAAGACAAATTTCTGAAGTGCTGCTTTATTCCTACAATCAGAACAGAGTTTTGCAGTAGCAGATGATGCTATTTTCACTCTTTTGAGATGAATCCTGGATTATGATTGTCTATGTACTGCCTTGTCTCTGTATCTTTTGTAGCTGTGTATGGAGGTTGCTGCCATTGGCTGACTTTGTATTTCATTTTTTGGAATGTGGGGATGGAAATCAGTCATAAATGTTTTACAGACCGGGTACTGTAGGCCTATAGGCTGGGTCTTAAGAGTGTTTTTGACTGATTTCCTTTTAAATGGTGTAACGCTATGGTTGCTGATGGAAGAGTCATGTAAATGTAACGGTGGTTGGTTCATTGCTAGACTGTTGTGACAAACACAACATGTGTCCAATGGCAGCTGGAGATTCTACAAAAACAATATTGTGGAAATCTAATAGTGGGATTTCAGACAGTGAGTGGACTGTACATGTTAGTGTCTGGTATGATGTTCTTTACTGCTGACAGGAAAATGGTAGCCTGAGAAATAGATAAATAAAATTTATTATGGGAAAAACAGCCATGCCTACTCAGACCAAGTCTTTTGTGACCAGTAACCATATGTGAACAATTCAGTGAATCTGTCCATTCTCTGTTGGGTAAGTTGTTGGTAGAGGATTGTAGTAGATGTAGAAGTTGAATTAGCATGTAAAACAGAAACAATATAAGGATTACAAGATGGGTAAGCAGTACAAGCCATGCTATCTCATGCCTCTTAATTGCACTGCTGGATTTTGTCACCACAGCTCAGGGTAATATGTTTCTTTGCCACCTCTGAGATGTAATTACTCTGGTGGCTACCTTTCCTAAATTCTATTTACAATTTTTCCCTACTGTGACCTTCTGTCTTAAACTATTTAGTGTATGTTGTGAGTACTTTTTTTTGTGAGCACTGATCTTTTCACACGAGTAGATCAGATAGTCTCTCTGCCAAGAACTGTTCTTGTCAGCCAGAGCTTCAGATAAAGCTGAACATCTAAGGATAGCTTTTAAAGATACTGACCAAACAAGGAAATTGATGATATTGCAGTGAGCCGTAGCTGATGAGACACATGGACATTTTTGAACTTTGGAAAGAATTACTGTTTCTCAGGAATTAAATTCTATGCATGAATGTACTCCCTAGATTGGGCATAGCACTATGCCTGCTCATTTCCCCCTTTCTTTAGTCCCTTAAAATCTGTTTACTGAAGTATTAGAAGTAATGGTGTTATTTTCTGCACATGAACATAATCAAGAGTAAAGTTTCAAATGAACACAGTTAAGAGTAAAGTTTCAATTTGATACTGGTCATAATGTTACAAGTTATTCAGATCTTGCTAATAATGATGAAAGGAAAGAGCCAAAAGTCATGAAAAGTACCTGGCTAAAAACTATACATTAAAGAATGAATCTGTCTGAGTGAGCCTTTTTTCCCTGTTTCCCCCGCATCCCTGGCACATGTTACATGTACCTCATACTCAGCAATGGATTTCTGAACTTTATTTGTAGAAGGTCTGTCTCCTCTACATTTGAAATTTTAGATACCAGCATTTGCTTCTAAGAAACTTGACTTTTTCCATGGAGGACACTCATTAATTTTTACTGAAATATTATTGGTGAGAATAACTTATGTGCTAGAGTTTAGTATGTGAGTGTTCAAATCTAAAATCTTTCATGTGAATTAGCTAATTCACATTGAAGTCTTCTCTCCATTTAAACCCCTTGTTTGTTTTGTATATTGCTTAAGGCTTGCAGGCCTTGTGTTACAGGCCATACACAGCTGCATTCCAGCAACAGATGAGCAATTTCTCTGCATGTGTGTATTAATTTATTTAATAAATGCTAACAAAGCCTTTGCAGCAATGGCCTCTTAGGAGGTGTCTGTCCTTGTAACTGAAGTCTTCATCAAACCCCTCTGCAATTAACCTGTTCAGCTGTGCAGAAATTGTTAGACAGGACGAGGAGTTGGTCTCACGTTGCCTCAAAATAGAATATTCAGCCTGATTCAGTGCTCCTAGCTACCACAGACGATTCAACTCCTAAGAAGCACTAATGAGATTTAATTGGGATTAAGCTCCAGCACTGCCCACTTACACAAATGGCCAGAAAGCCACCCTACCCCCCACAGGTTGCTCAGTGCTTTCATGTGGTGCCCCTTCTGTTAACCTCAGAAATCCCTGAGCACAGACTGAGTGTAATAGGCTAATTGTCTCTCCTTGGAGAGATAAATGCATCCCCAGTGGTACAGCTTGAGCCACAAGGATGCTGTATCCTACCCAGGTGCATGAAGGGTAGCCAGACTGGAAAATTTCCAAGCAAGAGAAAGGTCATCTAATCACATCATAGATCTTAGCTGGAGGTTTTGAAAACAGTGACAATGCCTTTAGGAAAGGAAGCTTCAAATAAACCGTTTTTCACTCATTTCTGTAGATTAGTAGGACTGAAAAGAGCTTGTGTCTTTTTGGGTTGAAACACAATTATCTTAAGCTTTTCAGGATATTTGCTATTAGTATTACTTGAGCATAGACACTGCATTTGAAGTAGATAAGCTCCAAAGGGCTGGGCTTTTCTGCTTTTGAAGCAGATATGCTGATAGACAGTTCCCATTGGAATTGTTTTATGACTTGTCTGGCTTCTGAAGCATCCTTTGAAACCTGATATGGCCTTTAAAGGCCATTACGGCATTGCTTACTTTAAATGCCTGTGACACTTGGCTCAGTAGAAGCTTGAACAAGGGCATGGACCAAATGTGCCCATCTTTTAATTTTTTTCCTAGTCCTTCTTTCACATTGAAGATGATTATCTCAGTGATGAGTTAAGTGACTTCTAACTTGTGAGGCTTTTCAGGATGGGGTACATGGAAAATGTAGTATATGCATGCAAAATATACTTTGGAGACAAACTGCAACCAAGCTGTGTGATTTACATTCTTGGTTTGAATTATGGTTTATTGTGCCAGTCAGTTACATGTCTTCAGCATAGCGATTCCTTTTCCTGTAGTCAGCTGGACCTGATCACAGCTCTTGTAGCAGGGAGCTTCTCTTCTCATAAGCCTTCATTCTTTTTTTAACATTTTAATTCTTTGAAGGAAAATTGCAAGGTAGCTGAGTGGTCAACTAACTTAAAAATACAAGTTATTTATTACTGCAGCAATGGAATGAAGGAAACAGTTTTCCAGGGGAGCTTACCTTCCCACTCATGTGTAGCTTCAAGACTCTTAGCTCACTGTCTTAAAAGATTGATCTCGATTTTATGATGCTTTTAATCAGTATTGTTTGCCAGGGATTAGAGGCCTCACCACAAATCCTGTCTCCTCCAGGGCCTAGTGTGGCTAATGTTGTCCCACATATCTGTGCCCCTGTAGCAGGCCAGTGAAAGTTTGGTGTGAGATCCAGGCATGAAGAGCAGCCCTTTGCACATGGCCCAAGGACTGAGCTGCCCTTCAGGTGGCAGTGGCAGTACTGCTGGGTGTGCTCAGCAGCTCTTCCTCATGCTGGCAGGACTGCCTGCTTTGGGTTTTTTTTAAGAATTTTGTAGCTAATCTTTGAAAACTAAATCCTAGAAAGATCATAATGCAAAACCTGCCCAGCAACTTCAGTAACTCTGAATAATTTGGCTCATGGCAATTTATTATAAGATCTCATGCAGCAATTTTTTTCTCCCATTCTCTATCTCCTTTAAAAGCTCTATATTTACAACTCAGAGTAGCATTTCCAGTTGAAAAGCTTGGTGGTCAATTTTTTGGTCCCCCTGCCTCTCATTTTGTTTCATTTTCTGTTTAGGTGTGAAGGAGTTGCTATTTTAAATCTTAGTCAAAAGTTGTTTCATTTATTGTCAGCATACCTAGGTAATGTATTTGACACAGACACTGGCAAGTTTCTGGAAGGACAGAAAGGACAGACAGTGAATTATTTTAAAAACTAAGTTATAGTTATTACCTGAAGCTTCTAGTCAAGTCCTGTTTCACTTTGGTTTTGTGCCTCCAACTTTTGTCTACAGTCTCAGAATGCTTGAAATCTAGTTAATGAAAGATACATTTTTCTTTATGGGAATTCTCCAGAAGTTGAGAAACTTTGAAAAACCTCCCTCACCTATAGATAGCTGAAAACCCATCACAGTGTGAGCTCCACCTTCAAGTTAGAAGAAGGTCAATTACACTTTTTCGCCAACTTAAATGCACTGTGAGGGTGGCCATGTCAAGTCAGGATGAGAATTGGCTCCCTTTTTGACATGCCTGAAGGAGAGGTGGAAGATAGAATTGTGCTTGTTTCTTTCTTTACATGTGTGTAATTTGAACCACACTGAATAAATTGTGTTGTTCTCTCTCTGTGTGTGAAATGGCAGCTCTCTTCTAGCTGTAAAACAATGAAGATATTTATGAGAAAGACTGAAACAAAACTGTTCTCTTTCTTTCTTAGCCAGTCCATTAATTTACTCTTGAGCACCCTATAGGTAAGCACACCTCAGGATGGTTCTTGTGTTGAGCCCTTAGAGCCTGGATTTGTTATCCTGCAAAGCAATCCCCTGCTTTACAAACTGGCCAGCTGGAATAAACAAGACAGTGGCAAGATGGACTGTGTGTCAACAAGGTGGTGCAGGCAAGCAGCTCACCAAGGCTGAGGGTGTGGTTTCCTGAGCATGGCTAGCAGAAGTGTTCAAATGGCAGTTGTGGAAGGTGTTTGATTGGAGCTTTTAATCCTTCCCTGTGTGTCAGAACTAACACACACTGACTGTGTGGATGGAAGAGAATACAGAAGGAATTTGCACTATGTTGTCCAACTTGTTGCTCACCTCAGTGGGAGCAGCTAGATAGGAGAGGCTAGAGAGGAAAAAATGTGACTCCTTATCCCCATCTCACTTCCTCCTTCTGCAGAATACATGGCTGTGTTGACAGCTTAGGTCTAATTAATGGGCTTGGAGCCCACAGATGGCACAAAGCCTTTGCTACTGGAATTCAGTGGGGTGTCTAATTCCAAATGAAAGGACACTCAGAAAATCCTTAATCTATTGGGAGCCGATTGGAACAACTGTTTATGTGGGAGCAGCTTGTATTCAGGCAAGACACTGTCTCATCACATTTATTTTAAACTTGTTTAAGAGCATTAAAGAAAATTATCTTCAATTGCTTGCGACTGGAAAGCCAGTCCTTTGCCTGTTGGTATTTGAAAACTCTAGGATTAGACAGTGTGCCTGCAATGTATTTGCAAGCTATTGCTGTGGCTTCAGTTGTTACTGAGAGTCTCCTGAGGATTTACCCCAACCACAGGGACTAATCTCATTGCAGGATTGTTGATCCACAATGTGGCACCTGGAGTGAAAGGTATGTAGGATACAAGTACCACCAAAAGAAACATGAGCAAGTGATATTCCTTGGTGTAGGCTTCTGGATTTGAAACTAGACTTCAGTCGTTTCCTGGATGCCTAGCTCTTACAAGTGGGATGGTAGAGAGAATATTACAGATGTTATTCTGCTTCAGGAAGCTTATTAGTACTTCAGCAAGAACCAGAAATCCCAGAGCAGGATTATGGCTCCATTGCCTGAGGTTTTTGCAGAGGTCAGATGGAAATGTGGTCTCTGCCTCCAAGTGTTTGCAAGTGAAACTCGAGGGGGAAATGTGAGATGGTGTGTGGATGTTTGTCAATTTGGCTATTTGTTTCTGCATACACTGATTGGAAACATGGACAATACTTTCCAAATTAGTGTGTTTTACAGATAAAGGTAACTGCCTAGATGCTGAAGGGGTGCTAGAACAGTAATATTCTACTGACAGTTAATAATGCAGAGTTTGGGGACTTTATTGTTCTCTGGTCATGCATACTACATGAGATTTAATGCTAATCTCCATGTCGTAAACCTGGGAGTGTGGCATGGAAATGAGAAATGTCATTGTATCTGTAGAGTTCCACAACAGAGAAATGGTCTGAACTGCTCTGATAAACTAAAATTCAGGGCAAAGAAAAGGGCTTTTTCTGCATGGTTCTGTCCAGTGTACCAGAGTCAGCTCAGCTTTAAGGGTGGTGCTGCATAGGAAACAGTTCCTTAAGGCTGTTATTTGTAAAGCCTTTGCATTTAAGAAAAATGTCCATCTCTTGGTTGAATAAAAATGTTTCCATATGTAATCTATGTGTTAAGTTTTACATATGTACATTTAAACAACTTTGGAATTTGGAAAACAAAGCATGGAGAAGAAATAACGGCAAGGTACTGGGTTTGGCAGCCCAGAGCTAACTTTAAAGCTGATTGAAGAAAATGGCTTTCTAGGGATAGATTTAGTCTCCTGTAAGGGCTTGCGTGTGATGTCAGGACCTTCCCGGAATGCAAAGCATTTATTTCTCTGCTGAACTGTGTGTCTAAGTAGTGAAATCAAATTAACGCCAAAAAGCAGGTTTGTCTGCTACTCCTCCAGGATGGCATTTGGTATGAATGATTTTGAGAGTTCGCCTTTTAACGTTGCTCTTGTCCAGGACACAAGGAAAATCCTATAAGTCTTTCTCTCTTTGAGTTATCCTGGGTCACAGAGTTGTTCTTGCTTGAGCATCATGTGACCAGCTGCTCTGACTGGCAAAAAGAGCATGTGCAAGGTTGGGAGGTTAAAGTAGCCAGTGTAGTATATGATATTAAATCTTAATTCTCAGGCTGACTGTTTGGAGCTGTTTAGTTCTTTCTCAGTGAGCGTGTACAGTACAGTTAGAGCTTGACTTATTTAGTAGCATATTCTTTTGTCATCATCCTGCCTTGCTTTTTGAATTATGAATGCAGTTGTAATTTCTGAAATGTGTTTAAATTCTGTATAAAGGTGAATCTGAAGGAATTGTTACTGACTGAGCTTACTAGACTTTGATCAGTGCCACCCTCTTTCTTACAACTTAAGCTCCACCTCCACTTCCTATGAGGAAATTTGCCATAGTATTTTGGTTTTCTAAGTTTTCTAAAAATTCAGTTCATTGATAAAATGGCAGTTTAATTCAGTGGAAATACTGAATTATTCAGTTATACTGAGTTATTCAGGGAGAGAGGTAATATGAGTGTGGAAGATCCACCACATCTTCATTTCAGTTGCTTCAGTGCTTTCCCCAATTCCATGTAGATGTCAGGTTGCTGTTTTCTATGTGTTAACATCCTGACAAGCTTACAGCATTGGGACAATAATAGCTTGGCCACTTGTGCCACAGAAGCACTCCTGTTTTACTAACACCAGACCTTTCTTGTGCCTTCAGTGTGCCAGGAAACAGTCTGGGAGGTCTTCAAGACGTTCTGGGACAGACTGCCGGAGCGTGAAGAATATAACACCTGGATGAGCCTGTGTGAGGAGGGCATGATGAGCATCTTTGAAATGGGCACCAACTTCAGTCAATCTGAGGAGCACCGGAGCCTGATCGTGAAGGTGGGTGCAGCAGCTGCTTGGTGTGCTCTCATGGGCAAGGGCATCGTGTCCCACTGCAACCTGCACATTTGGCACTGCGTTTGGCAGTGATGGACAGAGCCCTCAAAACAGGCAGGAGTGGGTATTCCAGCTCTGGGATGTGTAGCTCTGACATCAGTTCCAAAACAAAGTTGTGGGTGATCCACTGCAGAGGAAAGCAGCAATGATGAAGAGATGTTGTCATCAGTAGAGGTGTTCCGGATGAGTGGATGGTGTTTAGACCCATGACGTGAGCCAGGCTGTGGTGCCTTTTCCCCTGGGGTGTGTAGCAGCCTCCCTGCTCTGAGCTGCACATTGAGGTGCCTTCAGCACAAATAGCACTTGGGAGCTGGAAGTTCCAAGCTGTAATTCTACCAAGCCCTATGGCATAGTTGCCTGTTGGATGTTCTACAGGTCTGTGATGTCTGTGCACTGCTGCCCGACTGAAATGAGTGTAGTTATAAATGTAAAACTTTGGTGTCCTATAAAGGCAATAAACAACATTAGGTAACTTGCCATGGCCAGCTGCAGGTTAAAATCAGTGTACAACAAGTCAATAAAAAATGCAGAATATCTTGGTATAATTTCTGTTGATTCAAGTTTATTTTAGCTTAAAGAAAATAAAAGAAATATTAAGTCAAACTAAAAAAGCCTGTCTCAAATGAAATACAAAGATGTAGTTTCAGGAGTTTGTGAATTTTAAAATAGAGTGCTTAATTTTGTATTCATCTAAGATACAATAGATATCTTAATTTCTCTGGATAAAAGGTTTCTTAAAATGTGTGGTAGCTTATGTATCTTCTTTAAGATTACTTTTGCAAGCTAATGGATGCATAGTTTTATGGAACTTGTAAGTCTTAAATGTGTAACTCCATAGAAACAGTAAGTTCTGTCAGTGTGGATGCACTGATTTTTTTCTCCTCCTGCTTTTTTATTGGACTTCTATGCTAGGAATGTGCACTAAGGAAGGTGAATATGGAAATTATTGTGGATAATGGAGAGAAGGTTTTTTTCCTGAGCGTGCATGTTAGTCTTCCCAGGACATGCTAGCCAAAGTTTGCTTCTGTGAAGTCTGACGATGCTATTGCCCTTACAAGTCTTTTTAAAAAGATAGAGAGAAATAAAATTAATGTGTTTTTTTTTTTATGCACACAGTGCATGTAGCTGTTTTGTGTTCAATTTTCACAGTAAGATGATCTTTAGTGGGAGTTTAAAAGAAATCAAAATTACTCTTGGAAACTACATGATGCATCTAATTTCCCACTGCTGCTCTCCCCTTTTGCGTATGGCTCTGCAGCATTTCAGTGGAGTCAGATAAAGTGCTCTGGGTTTGATCTTTTCAGAAGGTTTATATTTATTTAGGTTTCCTTTCTTCTGTAGATGGATATATTCCCTTCAGTAATGCCATATTCAGGAAGATATTCTGTTTGTTCTTCTATTTTCTTTCAGCACAGGTGGTAAAAGGTGATGGTTCTTGGGTTGATTTGATGGCAGACTAGTCTGTGATAAGAGGGACCAAATGCTGTCACCTCTTTGCTCCACAAAATGTCACAAATCAGTTAGGTGACTTTTTTGGAATAAGAGGCTGAACTCAATTTGACTTTTGAACCAAAGAATGAAGGCAAGAGCACCCTATCCCCCAATCAGTCACTGTCAAAAGATCCAGTGGTATTTTTAAAGGCATGGGTCAGAGAGTGGATTTAGTTGCTAGCTCTAGTACTGACTCACCTTTCTCATATGTGCTTGTGCACAAAATTCTTGTCAGTGTGTGAAACCTTTTTAAGGCAGCTGTGAGAATGTTAAGTCCAAACAGATGCAGTGGATACATCTCTGCTTTTAAGAACATCCTTCTTCCTGCTAGCTGCTTGCCCCAGTCTAATGTGGTGGTAAGAGCTGGGGCACAACCTGTGGGACCAAACACACTTTCTGAAGCCCTGTGTCCAACTCTCTTGTTCTTTCCACTCTCACCAGCTAAGAAGACCAAGTTGTATGGTCAAGCCTCTCCATTACTAGTGGGATTTTGTTTCCCTCTCATTACAGAATGTTCATTCACTTGGTCACGATCAGCTGTTGCTATTTTTTTTCCCTGTTCCTTAGGTTTGATCTCTAAAGCACAGAGCCCTTGTCACCAAAGGGCTGCTGTCATTTCACTGCACTGGACTCCGTAGTGGGCAGGTGTGGTACATGTGAATGGGCCACACTGTTGCTTAAAAGGAATATTCACTTCTGCAGTGGTTTTTTTGTTTGACCATTACACTCCTCATTAAACACCACTTGTTTCTAATCTTCCTCTACTCTCCAATGTCTGCAAATCATCTATGGTTAATTTCAAGAGTTTAGTTGAGAGCCTGCAGCTGATAAAATTCTGCTTTTCTTTTTGTATACATTGGCTGTTTTTGTCACAGCATTACTCTGCTGCCTCTTTTGTATGGGCATGTTGGCAGATTCTGGCAATATTATTTCAAAGTGTATTTTTGTATTACTTTTTGGTAGATTGCAACATGAAATTTAATTTTTAGAAATGCTGCATGTGCTGAATTTCCCCCCTCTCCCTCAAAAGAAGTTCAGGGTGTCTGAAAATTAGGTAAATTAAATCGGGGGGCTTGCATTTAATAAACAATAATGCAGCAAAATTATTGCTTTCATGATGCTTTTGTTGTAGTGTAGTGGGTCTGTTACCAGCAGTGTAATTAAATGCCATCTTATTAGCCTTCCTCCTTGGTTTTCTTTCTTATGCTTTCCTCTAATCCCCAGTAATCACTGTCACACTCGCACAAATGCTGAAATGTCTGCTCCATCCTAACTTAGTTCATGTTGAGAAAAATTCTCTTTCTCTTACTTTTAACATACTTTCTTACTGGATATCAGTTGAAGCTTAGACCAGCTTGTCTCAGCTTTCATACTTCCTTTTTTGTCTTGGAGATGTGAGGTCTGCCTTTGTGGGTTTCCCTGTAATATCTGCATGTTCTGTATGTGCTAATACAGAATATATCCTGAGTTTCTTTAAGCAGATCACCTGCCAGATTTTCAGAATGAGCAGGTAGACATATTCATGCCAAGCATAAAAAAATATTTTAAATATCTTTTTTCCCCCCTTGAATTTTCATTTTAATTTGTGTGATCATGTTAACAGACAGTATCTTACATAGAAAGAATACTATCCCAATTAATTTCTTTTGATATTAAGTAGATTTATGAATTGTGAGATTGTTAACCCATCTCTTTTTTTCAATTCCTGACTGAAATGCAAATGGAGAAGGTAATTCCAATCCATAGGGCGGGGTTTTTTCCAGTATAAATGTTTGTGTAAACATTAACTTGGCTTGTGTTCCTTACTGTGTAGCTGTATTCAGTTCATAGAATGTAACATTCATCCCATTCTATACTTCGAGACATATATGTTTGGAATTCCAGTACTGCCAAATTTGCCATGACTCTGCCCTGTGATTGTGGCCATGTTTCCACTTGTGCTAGGCAATTTTTGGAAAATCTAAGTGAGGAGAAATGCAAGCAAAAGTAAATATTGCTTTCCCAAGAACTATGGATGACTTGCTATGAGATGGAAACACGGCTGCCAAAGCAGCACAACCTGTGCTGTTCATAGGAGAATTTACAGCTGGCATACAGGACTCCTTCCTGAGTCCATAGCAAAAAGCAGCTTAAAGCCTGATCCTGCAGGGCTTTCAGTGTAAAGTTTTGTCTGCATCCTGCATTTCCAATGTGGGCATGTAATACATGTCATAATTTGAATTTCCCCTGATTTCAATCAAATTTCAGAAAATAAAGTTTTAAGGAGTTGCTGTTCCTTACAGGTCTGATGACAGTCTACACTGACAAGAGATGTTGAGAAAAGCTGTTATGAGAAATGAAGCATTAAAGGAACCCATACAACTTAATCTGTTGAGCAGATACTCAACCATACCTGCTGAGGGCTCCTGTACAAAGCCATGTGTTTAACAAAGTACATCTGAGAGCGTTGGGCAGTTGTTGCCCTATGCAACAGAGCATAGTTCCTGTTGTCCTGTTGTTGGGACAACAAGAACTATGTTATTAATCCTTTCCAAAGGAAGCAGGTCTATGGGATGTTTTTTGGTTGCTGGTGAGAGGGAAATATGTGCTCTGCCCACTCTGGTGGGTCTGAGAGCCAAGAGTTAAGCTGACATTTAGCATGGAGAGGAGTTTGTGGCAAAGCTTTCCCTGAGAATCGAAAGGCAGACAATTTCCCCAGGAATCTCCAAAACTGTGATGGGAGGTGCTAACCTACCAAAAGGCAACTTGAAAGTTCTTGGGACAAGATACAAACCCTTCAAGGGGTTGACTCAGCAGTACTTTTGTGTAGTATTGACTTTCCAGCCCATGAGAAGCTCTATCTTCACTGTGTTTGCACCACAAAGTGCTCAGTGACAGATTAGGGTAAGAGGGGAAAAGGCAGCCCTGCCTGAGGATGCCTGAATGGGTGGCATAACAAAACACATCCTTAGCATGTTGAACTGGGTATTTAGCAACGTAAAATGAGTGATTTTGCCTCATTTTCTGAATTCTGAGAGCCGTATTCGAAGGTGGGATGGAGCATCCCAATGATAAGAATTATTTGTAACCACTTACTCCCAGTGCTGCTGTTTGAATTCTTCACAGAGACAGATTATTTTGTATTCCTCAGGTTCCTGTGGAAGATATCTACTGCTGTCTCTCCTCTTCCCCCGTTGAGTGACCTTCCTTGCTAACCATTGTCTTTCTCTGTTTAATTAAATGTTCTAACCACTCTTTCCAGTTCTTTACATTGTTTTCTTTGCGTAGGACACCTCCTTTGGTTTCTTCTAAATCTGGAAAAAAGCAGATCATATGTGCTCTTTCACATCCTCCATCCCCTTCTATGCATACAAAAATTGAATTTCAGTTGCCCTCCTTTCAGCCATAGTCTCAGATTTCCTTCACCCCTTTTCTTATCTATGCAATTACTGTTCTCTTATTGACTTTCATTCTTTGCATTTCAAGCTTTAGCCTCCTCTAGTTTAAAGAGAAAACCCTTTGCCATATATATATATAATCTAGCATTCATTTTAAGTTGCACATAGTTGAAACAATATCTGTTTCCACTAAGCTGCTCCTGCTGTTTCTCCTCTAACTCACTGTAGACAGTATTTTTACCTAACCTGTCAGGGATGTTCCTCAAAGCACTGCTCCCTATTCTGGCCTTTCTCTATAGCTTCAGTTCTGTACATTGTCCTCTGTTTCCTTGGATCATCCCGCAGTGCTGTGACCTTGCCTTCATGACAGCGTGGCTCTGCCATGCACCATGGTGGGCAATCAGGACAGGCAGATAGAGAATAATTTCTTGGTATGACTTTCCTGTCGTAAATGAGGTGTACTGGTGGGTTAAATCAAAGATGCTTCTTACAGTACTACACCGATGGAATTAACTAATATGGGATTATTTCAGATCTCCTTGACATTTCCTTTGCCTTTTTCTCCTGCCTGGGATTACCCTCAGGATATTTTGTCTTCTGTGCACAAGGATAGTCTCTTAGGATCAGGCAAGAATGTCCTATATAATTGCTTTTCTGCAAGATCAGGAGTTGACAGAAGCTCATCTCGTTGGTACATGTGATTTGCTGCACTGTTGTAGCCTGTGTTTAATGTATTTGTATTAATTCATGACAACTTTTCATTTTGTAAAATAACTGTTGAGGA
>VYZP01056940.1:0-38729 GCA_013400635.1 Hypocryptadius cinnamomeus | reverse complement strand
GAGAAAAGGAGGCTCAGGGGGACCTTATTGCCCTTTACAAAAATGTGAAAGAAGGCTGTGGTGAGGTGGAGTCTGTTCTCCCAGGTAACAAGTGACAGATGAGAGGAGACAGCCTCAAGTTGCACCAGAGCAGGTTTAGATTGGATATTAGGGAAGATGTCTTCAGGACAAGAGTTGTTAAGCATTGGAACTGGCTGCCTGGGGAAGTGGTGGAGTTGCCATCCCTGGAGATATTTAAAAAACCTGTTGATGCAGCTCCTGGGGACGTGGGTTAGTGATTGACTTTGCTGTGCTGGGGTAGTGGTTGGACTGCATGATCTTTGAGGTCTTTTCCAACCTAAATGATCCTATGGTTCTAATATGGCATGTGCTTAAATGTGAATATTTGGAGTTTTTAGAGTTCAATTTATATTAGCAGTGACAACTTACCTCTAAAGGGTAGGTGTTTTTTCAGTTGCAACCTAATCAACTTGGCTTGCTAATACTTCTGTTGGCCAAGTTAAATTCCATTAGCAAGAAAGTGGTGACATAAAATGACTATGCCAAGAGCATATTAAAAAAAATGACTCCTTTGTGAAGATCCTTCACTTAAAATTTGAACTTTTTGCTGACGAAGGCTGTGGCCAAGTAATACTGAACAATGAGTTGCAACCAAGAGGCTGGCAAACAGAAATTTACTAGGGTTTTTAAAAGTCTTTTTTTGTACCAGAAACTTGTCTTAAATAGAATCAAACAGATTAGGCTATGCAGTCCTTTTTTATCAAGAAAGTATCCTGCAGGAAGACATGCATTTCACATGTTTTCACAGCAATGCAAAATGTTGAGCTGGAGTTGATTTTTTCAATATGGGATTGCCCTGCTAAAAATTACTATGATTGACAGAAAACTAAAAATATGTGACAAAACTTGTGAAAATGCTGAGATATAATGTCATATATAAGAAGATGTATAAAATAAGAAGTCTTTGGATGTTCATGTCACTGGCATAGGCATTTAAATAATCTTCAAATTACACTTTCTTTTTCTTTTCTGACAGGAAACTTTGATCCGAAAGCCACATGTAACTTCTATGATAACATAGAGCCTGGTCCTGTTGTGCCACCAAAGCCATATAAAAAAGGTAGGTCAACAAACAGGCATTATCACCAAATCTGCATTGAGTGAGGTTTTTTTCTTTTTCAAACAATCCCTGTGGTGACAGGAAGTAGCTCTAGTTATTTAACTTTTCTGTCTCTAATTCAAACCAGAACATTTTTCTATAAGTGAAGTAATCCTGGCTACAACTTGTTTTCCTCAGGCAGATTGTTGTGAATGAATGTTCTGTTAATGACACCTTGATTATAAATAGTTATTCCATGGTAGAAAAAAGAGCTGAAATAGCCAGTGTGGGATCCTGTGCTCTGATATGGAAAAAACAGCTGTCTTTTCCCTGAAAATGTTATGTGGGATAAGATTTACAATATTGTGTCTCCTCTTGCTGTAACTACCATGTACTGCACCTGTTAGTGGAAAGGAAGCAGCTCTTCAGTAATCCTACAGTCTCCCTGACTCTCCAAAGTTTATAAATGAGTTCTGGTTGCTGATAACACTCCACAAAGGTTTCTGTAGGTGAATTTTGAATTCATATTAGGAAATTTTCCCCCTCTTTTGAAGCAAGTGTTTTACTCCTCAATGTAATAAAATTTCCACTGTGTGGAAATTTAAAAGAAAGAGAAAGCCTAGAACTGCTGCTCGTGACTCAAAGATAAGATAATACTGGGAGGAGTTCCCTGCATTGGTGGTAGTGTCCAGGAAAGCAGTAGCATCAGGTGAGCCATGGTGTGCCTGGCTGGAGTCGCCTTAAATTGCAGTGATCATGCGGTTGATTAAGGAATTACTAACTTTGTGGTGCTTGAAGACATTCTCTTAATTACACTACCATATTTAATGTGTTATTTCAAAGCAAAATATTTTGCAAAATGTGCAAAACTCACATTAAATAAATTCTTTTATTTGGCAGTTAGGAAGATGGTGTCTTGTAAGAATTTGTACAACGAGCTTCCAGGTTTTGTCTGCCAGCTTATCAGAGATCAGTTGTAGGACTGCTGTACTGTATTCAGAGCTTGGATTGTTACATGAAGGAATCAATTTTTTTTTTCTTAAATAACAAATATTGTTTAATATTGAGCTGTTGAAGGTGTGGGCAGACAGACGGGTGTGGGCAGACAAGGGTGTGCTCTGTGCTGCCATCTGGCCAGTCTGTGGAACGCAGTCGGGTGCCCACACTGCCTGGCTTACGAGGAATTTGTTGAGCTCAAGCACTGCTGATGTGACTGTGCAGCTTCTGGCCTGGAGACTGCATCTAAGCAAAGAGATTACTTTTATTTCCTTTGTTTGTCTCTGAAGACTTAAGTACTATTTGCACTAAGGTTGTTGTCAAGGTCTGCTGCATTTCTTAGCAGGCAGGGCAAATTACTTTGTGTGCAGTTACAAATTGCAGGCCTTTGTTAGACATGAGTTCACAGATGTTTAGCAGTTGGGTATCCTGGCCATACCTTGTAGGTATGTGTTAGTGTTAATAAATATTAATATTTTCTAACGTGTTTCCACATCCTGGGAGTATTCCTTACTTAGTGTAGATTACCTGAGGTGTTGAGGTGGTGTCTGGAGACACAGAAAACTGAGTGCTTCTGTGGGTTAAAGCTGGTTGTGTGATTTGCATACATACTGATTTTATGAGTGAAAATAGACTTAAATGCTGATTCATGTACATCTATCCCTGCTTCAAAGGCATGAGGAAGAATTGTCTTGTTTTGAAATAAGCCTGTCATTTTATGTTTAGATTATATTCTTTTTCAGCCTGAATTAATGCTAGAAATAATATGTCTTTTGTCAGATTGCTTGAAACAACTAAGATAGAAGTAGTTTTCCCCTTCAGGTGAAGCGGGGTTATTGTAGTTAAATATTTGGAAATAGACTGCTGTCTGTAAACCTTAACAGGATGGTGCTGCAGTGCCAATAACAAACTTGTATGCTTTAAGCTATTAAACCTTTAGCAGTATCAGTGACCTTACAGGGATGAGTTCTCTTCTTGGTTTTAAGGTGTTACAGTTAAGTGGCTCTTTACAGAAGTGAAATACTTCAAATATTCAGATTTCACAAACTGAATTAGAAGTGCTTTAGGAGGAGGTTTCCATGTTCATTTTAAGATAGACTGTTTAATTAGGTGGCCTTTAGTAGTGTGATCTTGACTATTAATCCTTCTCTTCTGAAATAAAATGTTTTCTTTTGGCTTTCCTCTAGAGCATCAAAGCAGCTCCAAACAGACTCCACGGACTCAGCCGAGAGATGAAGACTTTGAAGGGGCCCCATGGAATTGTGGTAGCTGCACCTTTCTAAATCACCCAGCACTAAATCGCTGTGAACAGTGTGAAATGCCACGATACACCTGAAATTCAGGCAAGGGCTGCACTGGGTTGAACACAGGCTCTCAAGCCAACAGCTGTAAGAGAGGGAAACATGGGGAACCTTTCAGTCCACCTGCCCGGCCTTTGCCAGTCAACAATCTTCATACTGCAAGGGGTGGGAGTAATGTGTTAGGATGTTTCTGCTTCTGCTGCACTAAAAAATAAACGAGTTGTAGTGAGCAAAGCAGAAAACGAAACCTGAAAATGTAAAAGGATTAATTTTGAGAAGAATGTATGCAGGAAAGCAAATAACTACTGATGTTTATTCCTGTGGTTATAGTTACTGCTTAATGGCTCTAAAAACAACCAACCCAAAACTACTGGTTTTTAAAAGAAAATTATAGGACTCTTGGCAATGGTGTGAAGCGTTACACTTAACCAGAAAAACTGAAGAGCCAGAGCTGACTTAACCTGGCCACAGCTAGCTGGAAAACAAAGGCTCCCTGTGCTTCTAGATTGTAAGCCACTGAAAAAGAAGACAGGTAAATGCAATGATAAATTTTGCGATGTATAAAAAAACAAGGAGAAGGGTATTTGTAATTGCTGCTTTTTTTCAGGGTAACTTATGTCTACAAAAAATTGCTGTTTGAAATAGTGACCTGAGGTGATTAAATGAGGAACCGTGTGAGTGTTACAGAGAGTGTAATCAGAGGTAATTTTTTACAATCCCGTTTGCTTGTACAGTGCCCACCTGGCTGTGTCAACACTGGTAATAAACCGAGAATGAATTCTACCGCGTTGCGGATGAAAATCCTGCTGCATGCTTTCATTGGGCCGTCGTGTTTCCAAGCTCAAAGGATGCTTTTCTGTACAACCTTCTGAGCCTGTGCTGTGCAGCAGCACAGTGAGTTATGCCAAACACAGGCTACTCCAAATTCCATTTGGAAGACTTGGGCTCAGCCATGGTTGTGTTTGAGAAGAGTTTGTACCCAGTTCCTTAGGCCTTTTCAGCTTCCAATTTGTGAAGAATTCACGGTGTTTACAGCACAGAAGGTACTTTGTGCCCCAGATCAAAGTTAGCTGAAAAATGATTAATCAGCTCTTCAGTAAAGGTTTATTTGCACATTATTAATAAACCAGCCTGTACAAAATAGCAGATGCCAGATCCTGAAGAATTACACACTGCATTCTTTCTATTTTGGTCAGGAAATATTTGTCATAGGTTAAAGAACACAAGACTTGCAATTGAAAATCCTGCTGGTACTTATCTGCCTATGATACACTGTATTCTAAAGATGATGTTCAGTCTGTCTGAATGCTTCAGGCTGCTGGAATAAAGCACCCGATACTTTGAGATCGAGCTTGGGTTTGGGCAGCTGAATGATTCTGTGACACAACTGTGTGACTGAGCAGGGTGTTCTGTGTACTGGTCAGAGGCTGGTACAGTGCATTTGAGTTTTTATGGTATAACTTCATCACAATTCAGAGATGCAGCCAAGCACTTCAGCTGAATTATGGTAATTGACTTGGTAAAGGAAAAGTTGCTATTAACTTTACCATGAGAGTTTGATACTTCATTTTAAGCTGTTCTTAGCTCATGGCAGCCTCATCCATATTGTCAATTACCACAGTTCACTCAATGTGTGATAACATGCTAAGCTGTGGTAGAACAATCATATGTCTGAATCCTTATTTAAAATAAAGCAGCATTTGCAAGGGGTGGGTGGAGAAAAACTCATCTTGACTGCATTGCTCAATCTGGTGTCTTCTTTCCCCATAGTTTATAAAGGCAACAGTAAGAACCAAACTGTTGATCTTAGATGAGGAACCAATATTTTATCTGGCATTTTTCAATATGTTCTTGCACTAAATCTTCAGGATAATTTAAAATAAGCTAAGAGATCTCCAGCAATCAGTGTGCACCACTAATGAGCAAAACTAAGTCAAAGGCATCAGAGATACTTTGCCTTCCTTCCTAGTGATTTACACTGCTGTGAGGGGAGCTCATCACATGTGGAAGGGGGTAAGAAAGTTACTGTCAGTTACTGTCAGTTACTGTCAGCTGAAATTAAAAGCCAGGTATTAATTTTGTGCATGTCAGTGGACAGTTTGACAAAACTGAGAGCTAGGAAACAGAGCAGAAGCATTGCTGTTATCAGCTGTATAACAAATGACTCTAAACAATACCAGTAACTTCATGGCTTTTCTATCCTGATGCCTTTGCCATTGTATTATTTCAATTTTCTGTTCCTTTGTACTTCTGGTGAAGTTCTAGAAGCATTTGTTTTTGCCGGAATTACAAAAAAGATAGCAACTGAAGTGACAGTCAGCAAATGAGAGTAGGGGTGTCATGCAAAAATACAGTTGTGCCATTTTCAGACAGAATAGATGCTACTTTCAAAGGAGGAGGTGCAAATATGCATTCAGTCCAAAAATGCCCTGAACTGCAATAACCTTACATGGAGACTTGCAAATCTCAGTCCCAGCTTCACCAGGGGAAGAGAAGGAAGGCTGCCACCACAGCAAGATACTGATTGGAAGAGTGAGTGAGCGCCATTTAATTGAAAAATAAGTCCTTTGTACCAATGACTTTACTCGGTTTTTTCAATTACTCTCATTTGTTGCTTGTACAAACAAACAAAGAAAACCACCACACACTTCTGTTGTATTCTGTTACTTGTAAATGCCCATACTAAACGTTAATAGTAAAGAGTTGACATGGTGCTTGAAGATTTCTAGTTTGTTAGAATGTAATTGTATTTTGAATATTGGAAGATCCATTTTCCTTATGAAAGCAGGTGATGCCATTCGAACCCCAACTGAATTGTAGATTATACCAAAAAGATTGGTTTATGGAATATTTATTGAATGCACATAAAACCCTAATGTCAGCTGGCAACAAAATGCACTGTATTGTATAAAACTTGTGTGTGTGTGTGAGAGAGAATGTTGGGATGCTGATGCTGTTGTGTTGAGTTAATGCACTACTTGTGTTTTCTTTTTTCCTTAATGACTGAGCTTTCCCTCAACCATGCTACTAGATTGGTAGAGTTTGTAACTGACTTGGACATTCAGTTATTCAAAATGATCTCACTGTTCATTGAAATTTTATAAAGCTTATTTTATATTTACTGTGCTATTAAGATGAATTCCCTTTAATTATAGGATACTACTGTAGTTCTTTAAAAGTTTATTTAGAGTGGGGCTTGTGGAAAATTATTCAGAAAATAGTAAACCAAAAGAAATGCTGAACTTTGGATCTACTTTTAATTTGATGTAATTATTAGTCTTGTTTGGGTGAAGAGGAAGGGGGTAGGAAAGGAAAAGGAAAGGAAGTACTTTGTAAAATGTAGTCTTAGATCAGATTGAATTGTGTATCTGTGTGTCTGTGGTATGTGTGTGTTTCCCTTGAAAAATGGGAGGTGTGGTGAAAAGGTGTAATAATTCTTAAAAGAGCTGGTCTCAGTACTTTCTGATTATGATATGCTACTGAATCATGTTTGTTTTTATTTTTAAACCCAGCTTTTCTCTCAGTTACTTTATCTCTCCCAGCTATACATCTCTCACTTCAATTTCTAAATACTTTCTCAATTTCTAAATACTTCTACATTTAATATTGATTGTAAAATCCCTTGAAACTGAAATAGAAATACTTGAGTTGAAATGGGGACAAAATAAAAACAATAAAGAATGTTTTTAAAAAGAATGTGAGAATATTAAATATGTTAAAAACAAGCTTGTCATCAGGATGACAGTTCTTTTACAATCCGGTGGTGTACCCTAGAATGTGAACATGACTATCCTGATGAGAAGTGGATGGTTGGACATAAAGAATTCAACAGCCAATTTGGTACCACAGAATTGATGTGCTCTGTACTGCAGTGACTCCAAATCCCACAAGGAAGGAAGACATGCACAGATATCACATCTCACAGTCAGTACTGTCTCTGTGTGCAGCTGCATTTGTTTTCATTTCAAAAAGTCAATCTTACATGAACCCAGACATGACTGAGTTTTGCCACATTTCTTCAGTTGGGGCTTTCATTGCTGTATATGTCCATAAGTGCAAATATTTTTCTTGGAATAATCAGAAATCAATGGAGTTAATGCAATATTATAATCCTGGATTTCCAGTATCTTTGAAACCAATTTTAAAAAACTGTGTTCTTGAAACTTATTTATTTATGGTGGCACCACTGTATCTAATCCATACTTCCTGCTGTGTGAAACCCTGTTAAATTTTTTCATTAAAAAAAGAAGACACGATCTTGTTTAATCCTGTATATATGGTGTCTACATTCTAGATTTGTGTATGCTGTGAATGAACTTATTACTAAGAGATTAAATTGTATAAAAGCATTCAGAGGCTATGCATGCATGGTACCTCCAGAAAGTGCATACTCCAAGTTGCAGATTCCTGCAAAAATAAATTAATAAAACTAAGCAAGCATCACATCCTGCATTTGTTCTTGTATGTAGTAGGAAACATTTTGACCTCCACAGTCTAATTGTTTCTGGTCTCCCACTTGGACCTGCAGCTATAGCAAGTTTGTTTCAGAGCTCTTGGGGTTTTTGTTTTGGTGATCGTAAGGCATTTGCTGAATATTGAACTGGGTCCAAATCCTGTTCCCATGAATGTGAATGAGCAGGAATCCCATTTAGATGGTGGATATTCTGTGCAGTTTCTGCTGTGGAAACAGGATGTAGCCCTTTCAGTGTGAGGTTGGCCTCAGCACTTCTCCCTTACTTTGGCAGGAGGTTGTTACCCAGAGCAGCTTCACCTGCTGCAGCCCTTCGGGGCTGTGGCTGGGTGAAGGGCTGCAGTACCCAGTACCTGCAGCACAGGAGTCCCTCTGCTGCTTTAACCTCTTGGAAAGGCACTGCTCTGGGAGAGGGGGCAGAGGTGGAAGTGCACAAATGTGAGTGCAGGCACTTGCTAGGGCTGTGTTCTCCGTGGCCTCCATGGCACCAGCTCCCCACAGCTGAGGAGCTCCGGAGCTGTGCCCCTGCTGGGTGCTGGTCACACACACTGAAGGTCCTTCAGCGCCTTCCTGCTCATGCCTGCTGCACTCCAATCAGGAAACACAGGTAAGAATTTCATTCTGCATTCCTTTTGCTAAGTTTACTTTATCACAGTTTCAGGAGATGTTTGTATTTTAATTAAGTATTTGATTTTTTTTTTCACTTTAGAAATCGTTGCAGTTGAAACGAATTTAAGAAAAAAAAACAAAACAAAAACCACCAACTTATCCAAGTTGAGATACCTGTAAAGTGTATTGTGCTAATAGAGACCATGCAGAGCCAAAAGACACCAGTCTAACAAGTGGTCACGATTTTTTGATGTTTCCCTGAAGTCAGGGGGAGGCAGATCTGCCTGAATTGCATAAAACTGGTTGATTAATTCTTCATAATAACTTGGTTTTGGCAGCAGTGAACTGTGTCTTAAACCTGTGGCTCTTTGAGAGATAGTTTGTCCTGTGGTCTGGTAAATATTCCTGGAATGTAGTGCTGCTGCTTCTAGTGAGGGTAGTGCATGCTGTGATGGGTAGGTGCTGTGCATTCTTTATTGCACCATCTCTGCTTGTAAATGCACTTTTTTGAAGGAGGTGGTTGATACCTGTTTTTGTCTGAACAGCTGGACACAAAGTGTAGCATACTCAGTGGGCTACCTGAATTTTTATGGAAACCTTGTGAAGTCGTTAAAGAAGGGTCTTTAATTTTTAGCTGGAGGGTCTGTGATTATGACATGTTCTAGTTGGACAGCAGGGCCAGGCCAGACCTGCAAAAGCCTTTTTCAGGGGCACCACTCTGCTTCCGAAAATACTCTGTTTCTCTAGAAAACTGTAGGGTATTGAGTTAAACAAAAAGCAAAACAAACAAACAAAAAACAAAAACAAAAACAAAACAAAACAAAAAAACAACAAAAAAAAACCACCCCAGAAATTAAAAAAAAAAACCAACAAAACAAAAAAACCAACCAAACAAAAAAACCCCTCTGCAGGTAGTTTTCCAGATAGGCAAGACTTCGAACCATGCATCTATTTGCTGCTTTTGAAAGCTCCATTTTGAAGATGCGAATTCATTGTCCCTTCTTCCTTCTTGAAGTTAACACAATCTCTCTTGCCAGGTTTACTTAAAAATGAAGTCAGTATGGTTCCATTACTGCTTTAGAAACTAAGCCACAAAGCCTGGGAATTAAAGATGTGCAATACAGGTTCTGCTTTGCTTTTGACTAAAGGCTTCTTATTTTTTTGGAAGAGTTTTAGGAAAAGAAGTTTAGGGAAAATATGGAATACTTCAGGAAAAAAGCTGCTAGATGGGAAAAGTTTTTATGGGTTTGAATGTGATATTCTGACTCCAGACTGGTACAGCCCATCAGTGTGTTCTGCAGTTGGTGCCAAGTTCTGGTGTTGGTTGCAGTGACGGAATAGTCACAGCTCAAATATTCATCCCAATTTCTCAGTGGCTCTCTGCTGGATTGTTCTAAAGTATCCCAAATCAGTCTTGCACATTTCAGGCTTGGGGGGATTATGTTTTATTTCACCTGAAATTATTACTCTCTACTTTTGAGCCATTCAGTTAAGTCTAATGATTTAGCAAGACAGAAGTTGCTTTTGGCAATATCCTGTGTGCTGGGGAGTGCCTGGTGTGACTGCCCACAGTCAGATCCACGTGGAGGAGCCCCCTGAGCCCCCAAGGATGGGGAGAGTGACACAAACAAACTTTCCAGGTGGGTGATGGGCGTAAGCAGGGTCTGAGAAAACACTGTAGAGAAGAACTTGTGCTTTATGAGAGCTGGTGAATCCTTCCCTTTAATTAAGTTTCTGTATATGCCTTGCTTTGCTTCATGGTGAGAGCTGTGGTGGTGGAGAGTCTTGGGTGACTTTCATCACCACAGATCCTGAAGCCCCATGGCTTGGTTGCTGTTCCAGGTAACTGATTTTACATTTCCCCCGACCTCCATTTGTCTCAAAACTGCTTGTTCATAAACCAGACATCCTTTTCTCTTTTCTGATGCCGGGGCATTCTCGCTGGCTGTGTTTGTGTGCTCCCACCTGTGCAGGATCCGCTGTGAGGATCATCCCATGGCAGCACAGCAGTAGCAGGGAGTTACACTAAATATGGCTACACTATTTCGGTATTCTGGGTGAGACTCGAATCATCTGTGCACCAAGGAGGGAAATGCAGATGTTTTCATGAGCTATAAAAGCCACCAAGTGTGTGGAATTCCCACATGGTGGTGCTTGGCTTTAAAAATGAAAGCGAGTTTATTGCAGCAATGAACGCACAGTGTGTAAATGTTTCCCAGTAGTTTTCAAAGCTGTTCCTTAAAACTGGAAGTGAAAGATAACCACTTTGCTCTTTTTCCAGCTCGCAAATTCTACTGGCATCACATTTGTTGTAGAAAGGAAACTGTTTTGAAAGAAATTCTCTGCCCTGACAAATGAGGGACCTCTTCCATATCCAGAGGAGTAAATTACTGTTTCCCAGATACTAATTCTGTCTTGTCTGGGTTTTTCTAGCTTCTGCAGAAGTTCAGATCATTGTAAGCTCATGTTCTTTTTCAACTATCACATTTTTCCACCTGCCTTTGCCAGTTGCAAGCAAAGGCCTCTCCAGGCTCCTGTGGGTCACTGCCCTGTGACAGACACAAACACACATGTGGGTGACCTAGATGTCTGTCGTACACCTGTCATGCCACTTTCTTATGGGAAAAGGTCAACACTTGTGCTGTGCCATTAGGATTCAGAAATCCCAGCACCATCAAACATGGGCTGCTCTCATGGTCCTAGTCACTTCTCAGAGCATCTGCTTCTCTGTCTCTGATTTGGGGGCAGCCAATCTGAACTACTCCCTTTGAAACTCTGCAGATTTAAGAGTTTAGTGACAGAATTTGTGAAAACCTGCAACCAGTTGCTATTTTTATTGATAATATTCAATATTGAGGTGTGAGAAGAGTAAGGTGATAGGAACATCAAGAGAAAGATGTGTTGGTACTTTGGTGTAGTTATTTACATTAAGTACCGTGTTCAAGACATTGGGATTAACTTCTGCTGGTAGTGGTTATCTTTCTAGATGGGTTTTATGAAAGCAGAGTAGAGGGAGACAAGCAGTCCCCTGGACCTGCTGGCCACTCCTCTTCGATACAGCCCAGGACACCATTTGTTTTCTGGGCTCCAAGTGCCATGGCCAGCTCAGGGCCAGCCTCTGATCCAGCAGCTCTCCCAAGTCCTTTTCTGCAGTGCTGCTCTCAGTCAGCTCTTCCTCCAGCCTGTGCTGCTTGCCCAGGCCAGGTGCAGCATCAGCCCTTGGTCTTGTTAAATTGCATGAGATTCCCATGGTCCCACTGCTCAAGCTTGTCCAGGTCCCTCTGGATGCTCTCCTGTCCTTCAGTTTTGTCACCTGCATCTGCAACATGCTGGGGGGGCACTTGATCACCAAGTTTGCCATTATTGTCACTGTGCCCTCTTCTCAAAAGCCGTGGAAAAGGGTCAGATAAAATATGATACTTTCAATATTATTTTTGTAATAAATAAATAGCAATTAAACAGCCTAATTTTCTGTCTGATTTCCTTTTTTGTTTCCTACTCAAGGGGCTGCACAGCACAATGCAGTTCATTAGCTCAAGGATGATTCTCAGGAATGCACCAACATAAACATCCTACCAAGTAGTATGTTCAGTTTGCCACCATTTCAAATATCAGGAATGGAAAGTCTGCAGCAGATTAAGCCCCTTCATGTGCTGCAGGAAGAGAGGTAATCTAGATTAAGGCCCTAAATGTCACACCTTCACTGAAAACCCTATTACTTTTTTTCTTTTTCCTTTTTTTTTTTTTTTTTTTTTTTTTAAGGTGAGGCTGCCAGATGTGCTGCACTAATTCTGAAAGGTGTGCTCGTAGCATTAAATCTATATGATTTGGTTTTGCTCATCAGCTTTGACAGGAGAAGATGCTGGTAAAATCTAAAACTCCTTCAAGACAAACTTCTTAGTCTTCAAGTCACATTTATTCACACACTGCAGTGGTTCAGGATTTCTGACAGGTTAATCCCAAAGCCCTTTTCTAAGATTTCAGACACTCCATACAAAGACCAACAATATTACTTGAGCACTGAAACAGTGCCCTGTTCCTCCCAGGAGGAGAAATGGGAGGAGTGGGAGGCAAGATCTCCAGCTCTGTGGCCATGGGAGCAGTTAAAACCTGCTCTGCATCCATCACTTTTATCATCCCTGACAGATTTGGAAAGCAAAACCAATATGAATTAGTCTCAATTTACACTGGTGTCTGCACGGGCCTCTCCAAGGTAATTTGTTCTTTTGTTTCTCACTTTCCAATATACAGAGTTTTGCAATTGCTGTAGGACTGTTCCATTGCTGTTGAATCACTGAATTTAACAAAGAAAAGTTCCTTACAAAGGGAGTAACTATGATATGAACCACAAGATGGGTACTCATACCTGTTTTGGTTTTCTTTTCATCTGATAAAAAGATATTGATAGTTTTACCTGATCTTTACCTGCCCTGCTAGCAGGATATTTGGGAGTGTAGATGTGTGTGTACACAAATATAAAATAATCCACTTTAGTGGTAGCTTGGAGCTGGTCCCAGAGGGGCTGATCACTTGCATACACTGAATTGACCACCTCAGAGCTGAGCAGGTTAAAGCACATTGCTCTGGGCATTGTCCAAAGCCCATGAACACTGACAGCCTGGGGCATCCACCACCTCTCCAGGAGGGCTGGTCCAGGTTTTGACCACCCTTTTAGTAAAAAAAAGTGCCTCCTAATACCCAGTCTAAATCTCTCCTAGTGCAGTTTTGAACCACTTCCACTGACATGTCAGTGTCCACAGTGAGCTGCAGGACATAAGAACTATCAGTAAAAGATTTCTTGAATTGGAAAGGGCTTGCAGCTGTCCAGAGATTTGCTTGGGCAAAGTCATTTAAAGGAATTGAAGCCGTAGAGATGAACTCATACAATTGCTCTGCAGCAATTGGTCCTGAAGGTGTCTGAAACCAATCAGCATTTCTACTTGTGCCCAAACACTTGATCCTGCGTCCAAATAAACCAGAATGGCTTGGAAAAATTGGTGAAGGGTGGGTGAGTGTCTAGAGAAACTTGATTATTGTGAAGTTTGTGTAATAGCCTGAAAGTCAAGGAAAGGAGGATACAACAACTGCGCTTCTGAACTTCTCATTCAGTTCTAACTGCAGAGAAAACAACAATTTGCCTTCTGGGAATTGACTTCTGGTGCTTATAGTATGCATACTGTTTGTGTGCTCAGCATCTGAGACTGCAGTGGGCATTAATCTGTGAGCCACGCCCAGCCACTGCTAAAGCAGTTACCAATTTTTGCTTGTAGCACCAAGGCTGCCACTCAGCCAAAACTTTCCATTCCAAATCCTGGCAAAACCACACATTACAAGGGAAAATTTCTGGAATATGACAAAGTGCACCTTGGTAATGTCATTGTATGGAATAAATTTCAATTCGGAGACAGGCACTGTGTCTGTAGGTATGAGGCTCTCAGGGTGATGTCTTGTCTTTCTAGGGGCTTAGTGGTCAGTTTTACTGAGTTTCATGAAGATCCACATGCACAGCCCCTGTGCAGAGCAAACCTGCTGATATCATCAGTCCTTTGCTAGAGGCAGTAACATCACCAAGTACAAACACGCTGAGCACCCTTCTCTGGAGGTCAGCCCTGCTGCTGTGTCACTTGTTAAAGCTGAGATAAGCCATAAACCAAAGGAACGCCTGGAAAGCTTTTCTTTCCCTCCCTCCCAAGCAGACTCATCAAACAGTTCCATTAATCCTGAGCTGGGATAATGAAGTACTTTCCTGACAAAACAAGGGAAGGAAGCTGGTTTTGAGCAGTTCAGCAGCTGACCTTCAAGAGGACAGCATCGAAGCCAGTGCATTCCCACAATATCCTCTGCCAGCAGCAGTGTTGCTGCTGCCCCCCTGGAAGGGGTGACCCACAGGAACAAACACTGCACTGGCCCAGTGTCACGCACCAGGAGCTAGCCCAAACCTGTCACAATCCTAGTGTGACCCCAGCCATGGCATTGGCCACTCTGCCAGGAAACACCACCACTGCTTTCCTGATCAGTCCTATGAACCAAAATGAATACTGTGCAATCTTCATCTCAGTGCGAGATCTTGGGCAGCTGCTGGAGGAAATCATTGGGAGCAAGTCATAGGTCATGGTTAAAAACACCTACATCAACTTCTAGGTGATTTTAGAAAAATCCACTTTAACGAATGCCAATATAATGTGAATTAACTACTTAATATAATTACCGAATCATAGATTATCCTGAGTTGGAAGGGACGCACAAGGGTCATCCAAGTCCAGTTCCTTATGATTTACTTATGTTAACTCGCTAAAGAAAAGGTTCAGTATACATAATACAAGCCTTGAAAATAAAGGAAATCAGCCTTTCCTACATCAAAATTGAAACAAACAAATTACCATTATTAATGTACTGAGGCAAAAGAAAACATGACCCCCTCTGTGGACAGATAAAATATGCCTAGCTGGTCATTACCATTTTTCATGAAATTAAAATAGGTAAATAGAAAGCCTTAATAAATACAGAAGAGCAAGGTAAAAGATGTTTGCCTTCAGTCCATTCAAATTGAGTTATCCCCACACTGGATATGCATCAACTCAGCCAAAAACAACTGTGAAATTACTGGGACTGAGCCTGTGCAGGGCAGTCCCAATTTATTAGTGCATGAGTTTATGCTCACAAGAAATCATGTCTTCAGTATCAAGCCTGCAATGGCATTTTTCACACTGAAACAGCCTCCTGCACAAAATTGATTTCATTAAAATTCTTGGGGTAAGGTACAAGAAGAAGGTTTCAAAACCAAGATGCAAAGGAAAATAAAAAATCTGCCTGCCTCCAAAACTTCTGCAAGAATCCAGTTTGTCACAGGCATGCCCTCTGTATTACTGCCCCAAATTAGAGCCTTGGGGTAAATAAAACAACAATCTCACAGGTTTTAATAGTATTTTGTCTCGTGTTATCTGAAGATATCTGAATTTAGGATATTCATGTAATTCTGCCTGAAAAAACTTAGAACACAAGCAAAACATTTACTGAGAGCTGCCTAGTGCTGATTTGGATGTGTGACAACTCCTAAGATTCTTTACAGGAATATTTATGAGAATGCAAGGAGCACAGTGGCCAGCAGTCAATGTTCCGTGTGCATTCCTGGAATATCTGAGCTGCAGCACTTACAGAGATTACAACACAGAGTAAAAGGGTATTAGCCTGGAACACACAGGTCTATTTATTTATGGAGGCTGATTTTATTTAGCAGGAAAATATGGAATAAATAAGCTCTAATTTTAATGCAAGTTCTGATTTTCAGCACTAAAGAACCTTTTCAATAACGGAAATTCAGGGAAGAGTACTAATGGAAAAAGTCTCTTTGGTTCATGTGCTCAGTTCTCTTTTCAATGAGAAAAATAGTTTTTTGTCCATGTCTTCTACAGATTTCAGTGCCTCCTTTTCATTCTATTTGTCACTTGTTTTGACAGCTTGCACTGTGTACATTAAGAAAGGCAGCAAAAGTTGGTGCCAAAACACAGAGGTTACTTTATCTTGTAAACACAATGACAAGACATTTAGAGCAAGGTTGAATGTCATCAATGGAAACAGCAAATACCTACAAGTCCGTTTATTCCCCCTTTCATCCTGACAGGAATAATTACTGTTTAAAGCCCTCTACCTGAAGACCTATAATCTTTAGAAAAAATCAACAGAAATAATCACATCTTTCAAAACTCAGAAGAAATTAAACTGTACAACCTAAATTTTCCCCACTTTGTCTGGCAAAACCTGCCAATAATACAAGAAGAAACAGTTGTCTGATTAAAAGACCAAAAGAAGCATTTTTTTCACAAAAAGAAAAAATCTTCAGAGCGGATTCTATGTAAATTACAGACATTAGACACTGCAAGAATATAAAAGATGCTGGGGTTGAGTTTCAGGTTCACTGTAACTCTCTTTTACTGCAGCTCACAGAATTATTAAAGCAGACACTCATCACAAAGCCCTTGTCAAATAATCCCTATCTGCAGGAAAGTTTGAAATTATTTTTTTAAAGAAAGTCTGAATACCATCTCTATTAACTGGGGCACCAAAACCTGAAATAAAAACAACTGAATAAATTATAGACACCATGCTATTTTTAACATCCCCCATCATCTTTTGCCTTCAAAAAAGAAGAACCAGTGGGGGCAGGAGTTTTGGAGCACTGGGGTTTTACTTCTTTTCTTTTTTCTGATCTTCACAACTCCCCAGAATAACACAGAATTAATTTAACCAGTTTAGTCTTGCTTTACTCACAAGATCCATGTGGAGCCAAGCAGAGTTGGGGGTCTGTTCAGCCCTTCACAGCACACTGCCCTCAATCTCATTCACAGAGCCAGCATTTCCAGGAAATTTATTATGAACTGTCATGGTGTTAATTTATCATTCCCTAAACAACTCCTGTTTTTTACCCCAACACAATCATTTGATCTCTGTTGAGGAAAAAGGGTGATCTGGAGCAGTTTATCATGATCTTGGTAGGCTATCAGAGGAAAAACTGAAATGAAGTTGTAAAGCATAAGGAGATAGAAGGCTTAACTTGGAGATTTCCTTGTTCTTTATGTCCTACTGTATGTTTAATATTCAAAGAAAATATTGTCTTCCTCATGAAGCAATAGAAGAAAAAAAAAAGAGCTAAAAAAAGTACTCATAAAACAGAGAGGGCATGAAATGAGATACTGAAAAAGGGATAGAGTTGTTTGTGTTTTTCCAAGCACTTAAGTTTAAACTGTAATTAAACAGAAGGCTGGCTGGCAAGCTAATAAAGAGAAGTTTTAAAATAAACATTGCACAACGGGCATTTTGGCTACTGCTGCTACAACAGGGCTGCACATTGTCCTTTGGCAGGAGGATCCATGTGGGAAACCCAGGAGTGAACAGCCCAAGCCCTGAAAACCCTCACACAGATGCAGAGCTTGCCAGGTTTCCTCAGGGGAGGGGGAATTTTTTAACCATCGGGACGTTATTTGTTTTCTTTTATGGAGCCTCTGGTTAGTCCAGAGTTTATTTATACAAAGTCCAACATGTAAATGCCATGGGTTTTACATAAAATTGTAACAAAGAGGGTCACAAACCTGCTAATGGTGCAATGCTGGGTAATGATTAACTGAAAAGCCAAAGTAATTTAATAAATTATTTGTTAGGCTAGAAAAATAATCTTCTTTTCAAACAGAAAGGATGATGTATGAGCCCTCACAGACAGCAACAGAAACATCAGGCTTGTCTGACAGCTGGGACTGTTCTGCTTTGCATACTACGAGGAACTAATGGTGTTCCAAAAATAAATGTTCACTGTGATCTTGAGTGACAAATATGTAGCTTTTGAGGGTGATAAAAGTCCTCAGCTTTTCAGGGCTCTTCTCTTTGATTCAGTAATGACCTGCTTGTGCCTTTCAAAGGATAAATATAGCATAAAAATCAATACTGAGATACAGAAATTTTTGGTACCTTTCCCATTATTGATTAAACTCTTTTCAGAATTTAAGGCAATGAAACATTTATTACTTTTCAAACTTCTTTTTTTTTTTTTTTCCCTGAAAAATTCTCACTCCAGTTTTGCCATCCTGTCCTTACATTTACCGGTTTCACTTTGCTTCAGGCCCTCTGTATTTCAAAGAGCCAGTGATGTGAGATACACACTGAGATTTCCCCTACTTCTATTTGATCTGTCTATTTTTACCAGGTCTCCTGAAAGGACTTAAGAGGCTGCTGTGCTGGATCTGCATATTCATTGTTCTCATCCATCAAGGAACTCAGACCTCCTGTCCCTCCTGGGGAGAAGACTAAACATGCAAATTGTTCGAAGCTGATTTTTTTATTCTGGAGACACACTCCTACTTCTTTCTCACTGGAGCTGATGATAATGTTAAAATACAGTTAAAACCCTTTTCTGAATGAAGACATTTCCCTGGATCAGAGCTATTACATGCAATACTTTGTCCTGGGTATTATTTTTTTTTTTCATTTGCCTGTCCTTAAAGGAAAAAATGCACTGTCAGGGAAAATTAAAATCCTTTCTTGTCCTTCAGCTAAAAGATGAGAAAAGCACAAGATGAAATGCAACAAAAGTAATGACTGGACATCTTTTGATTTACAGATATTTATCTTCAATCATTATTAAATTATAAATAAAATAAACTATTCCTTTATAGGTTTTTTTATGAGGTCTTTAAGCTATCAAATGGCATCAATAGTTTTGTTTAGTTGCAAAATCCAATTTCAAAGAGAGATGCAGCAGCAGATACCAACAAACAGATGCCTTTGATTTAAACTCCAGCTTCATTCCATAGAAAAGATGCATCAATGTTTCAGTGCTGGAGGAAAGGAGTTTATAAATTGCCAGGAAATCTTCAATGTATCTTGTAGAATTTAAAGTCATGGAATCATAGAATGGTTTAGGTTGGAAGGGGCCTTACAGGTCACTCACTTCCAGCTCCCCTGCCCTGGGCACAGATGCCACTCACTGTCCTGGGTTGCTCAGGGCCCCATCCAGCCCGGCCTTGGACACTTCCAGGGATGTGGCACCCACAGCTTCTTTGGGCTACCTGTGCCAGTACCTCACCATCCTCATAGTGAAGAATTTCTTCTTAACCTCTGCTCTAAACCTGCCTTTTTTCACTTTAAAACCATTGCCCTTTGTCCTGTTGCTCTGTCCCCATATGAAAAGTTCCTCCCCCTCCTTTTGATAAGCCCACTTAAGATACTGGAATGCCACACTGAAGTATCCCTGATCCTTTTCTTCTCCAGGCTGAAAAACCAGTAACTTTCTTCCTCTTAAAATCAAAGTAAAACTCTTCCTGAGTTGCATTCACTAAGAACACAACAAGAAAAAATTTTCCCTGAGCAAGTCAATATAAGAATAGAACTATTGTCCAGTAAATGCAGAATTTGTAGCATTGTTTGAGCTCGTGCTTGTGCAGGAGCAGGGTATATCCTGTGGGCACCACTGCTGTGGGAGGTTCATGTCAGGCAGAAAGGGTGACTGGGGTGAGGGATTGACAGCTTCTTCTTCATTTCAGGCACCAAACCATCATCATCCTCCCACCAGCAACCCTCAACTCTGCTTTGCCAAGACACCTGAAGCAAAGGTGGAAGGGGGTGCACACACACCCTCACCAGGGACACCCCCAGCCTGCTGAAGCCTGTGGGATGACTGGGGATGCCAGGCAGTGGGAAGTGCCACCAGGGTCAGCCCTGTTCAGCAGCTCCTCAGTCTTGGCAGCCAGGAGCGACCCCAGGGCTGCACAGAAGCCACTCAGCAAGTCTTGTGCCTGTGGCCATGCACAGGATTTTCTGGGAACAGAGCTACTAAAATCTCCAGTGGATTAGTCTTATCACTTCTACTTCATCTTTTGTTTCGTGGGCTGGTACAACGCGGGGTGTCACCAAACTCCGGCTCCTGCCCCCTGCGTTGTCCCTGATGACTCCCAGAGGTGTTTCCAGCAGCACCCCCGGCCCCCGGGCTGCAAGCAGGCTGTCAGGTAAGGGAAAGGGGCAAACCCTGTGGCAGGGCAGCGTTTCTTTGTCTTCACAAATGGATTCAGCAGTGATAGCTGCACCCAGCCTAAGGGGCTCATCTCTGCCAATGGCCCCAGTGGGCAGCTGTAACCACCGAGGCCACCAGAGAGTCCCCAAAACATCCTGTGAGTCATAGGATTACATCATTCCACTGTGAAATTCACTGCCCTGGGGCAGATACTGAACCTTCCTGCCTGAATTTGACCATGTATAATCTGGGCACTTTGAGGACTTGAAGCAGCCACCAATAGACAGATCCAGAGGAGGACCAGACCTTCCACAAGAGCTCCACTGCTTTCGACAAGAGTGCAACCATTGCAGCCACCACCCTGAGCACCATTTCTCCTGCTGGTTTGCTTTCAAACCAGCCAAGCCAGAGGGAAAAGATAAAAAAAGCAACAGGTACCACACCCACACAATCCATCACTGAGCCAGGACAGCCTAGGCTGGTAGCAGTCACTCCTGTTCTGAGGAGGAAAGCCAAGGCCAGACCGGCCTGCACAGGGACTGAGGAGGAGGAGGAGGAAGGTGACACAGCCCCTCACGGAAGGGGAGCAGAGTTTGGAGCTGCTGTGAGTGGGGTTGTCCAGCACCCACCATGGCCAACCCACGGGAAGGACACACACAGCATCCATGGCACCAGCCCACAGTACCTGGTGGGGAAGATCATCCACAGCCACACCTGCGGGTCCAGGTACTGGAAGGAGAAGAATTTTGGCCTCAGGGCCGAGCTGGTGCTGGACAAGGCCATGGAGCTGAAGTACTGGGGGGTGTCTGTGGAGGGAACATCAAACCCATACCCTTCTTGTGCCTGATGCTGAAGGCGCTGCAGATCCAGCCCAAGAAGGGCATCATCGTGGAGTTCATAAAAATGAGGACTTCAGGTACATCCAAGTGCTTGGAGTGCTGTACATGAGGCTGGCAGGCACTGCCATCAGCTGCTGCAGGTACCTGGAACCACTGAACAAAGACATTGGAGAATAAAATGTCAGAACAGAATGGGGAATGTGAGCTGATGCACATGGAGGAGTTTATTGATGAGCTGCTCCATGAGGAATGAGTATGCAATATCATCCTGCCTCAACTGCAGAAATGGCACATTCTGCAAGGAGCTGAGCAGCTCCAGCCTCGTGGTAGTGCTCTGGAAGAAGACATGGATTGTCATTGTGTCACTCAATAAAGAAGGATGCTGGACACACTTTATGGTGCGAAAAAGAAAAGGATCAATCCTTGTTTTTTTCATGCACCTCTTTTTACAGGGTTTTTAAGGAACATCCCCTGTCTATCCTCAGTAGGTCAGTAACAAATTGTTACCCTGTATTGACTGGTCACTCAAAACCCCAGTGTGTACGTGCAGGAAAAGTAGTTTGTGAGAGATAGAAAAATGCAAACTGTCTAACAGTGTAAAAACAGTTTATATAGGTGGCTAGTGTTTATCATAGCCCTAGAGCTCTTTCTCAGGGAAAGCAGGTTGTTTTCCACAGTCCTAGAGCTCTTTCTCAGGGAAAACAAGTTGTTTTTCACTGCTGCAGAGCTCTATTCTCTTAAAGAGCTGTCAGCTTTCTCATGGCTTCAGTTCGTATGCCTTTGGCTGCTGTTTCAGCACCACAATGGATGATGCAGAATCTAGTGAGGAGGAGGAAGATGAAAAGCTGGAATGAACCCCATCTCCAGATCACTGCAGGAGAGGGTAGAGAGACCTGGACAAACCCAGCAGATCTGCAGTGGTGCAGTACAGGTGGAGCCAGAGCAGATCCCGGGAGAGGCAGCACAGACCAAGCTCTAAGTCTCCAGCACATCACGTAGCCACAGACCCATCCCACTGTGACATTCCCTGCCCAGGGGAGCTACTGAGCCTTCCTGCCTGAATCTGACCATGTATAATCTGGGTGCTTTGGGCACTTGGAACAGCCACCACTGAACAGATCCAGAGGAGGAGCCAAACTTGCACAGGAGGACCAGTCCTTCCACAGGCCCACTGCTTTCACCAAGACTGCTTAATTGCACTGTGACCACCACTCTCACCCTGCTCAACAGGGTGCCAGGCTGTACTCTGACTTTGTGGGTTTAAGCCAATTTTTCTGCATCATTGCATTTCTTGTAACTCTGTTATATTGTAACACTGACCTGAAATCTCTGTTAAGGTATTTGTGTGGGGTTCGTTTCTCCCGATGGCTTACTGTTGAACCAGCACATTTAGTTATGGGAAGGAGAAAAAATATGTTCTTGGGCACTGCCAAAGTGCTCTTACTACTGAGGAAAATAAGGAGAAAGCATCCTGTCTTGATCTCAGTTTATACTCTTGGTAACTACTGGGCTAAACTTTTCATTAGCTCTACTCATGGCCCAGTCAAAACCCACATCTCCAAAACTTCCTCACTTATTCCCACTTTCTCTAATGAAGCTTCAGTGTTTGAAAATGAGCAGAGAAATTATTCAGATGTAAATTTGGTTATTCATGAGCAAAGAAGACCTGAGCAAACCCCAAAGACATTTAGGGACCCAACCAACAACCCACTATAAAATATTTATCCTAAAGGAGTTACATAAACATCACTCGGGTGATTTTAAATGACTATTCAGGGCTTGGAGTAGAAATGTTCTCAGCAAAAATTTTTTTCTAACCAGCAATTAAATTCTGGGGTTTCAACTGCATTTGGGGTACTTTAGACAACCTTTGCTCACTAGCCCCATCAGGAGCAGCAGGAAGAGAATGAAGGTTATTTTGAAACCAAAATGATCATGCAAGAAAAGGACACTGGCTCAAAACTTAATCTGGAGCTGATGGCTCATCACAATTTGTAGGTAATAGATCTATGACAGAATATATAAATAATACAAGTCCCACAATGCAGTCTGGAAAGCACAATAATTTCCAGGAGTTTGTGTATTCATCCACCTACTCACATTTTGATTTTAGAATAATTTGTGAACTTCTTGCATTCTAATAAAGAACTGCTCTATTCACTTTCCTGTGCCCCCACCAGAAAAAAAAAATCGAACTACAATTTTTCAATGAGTCATCGTTACAGATAACATCCTAAAAAGCAGAAAATACCTATTTGACATATTACAACTCTATGGAGCACTATAACTGTAAGATTTTCTTTCAACACTTCACAAAGGGAGGCAATGGAAAAATAATAAATTTCAAGTAGAATAATCCTTACATACTCACATTACATGACAGAGAAAAAGAAAAGTTAATAAAGAAAAAAGAGAAAAAGAAAAGTTACATAAAGAGAAGATAATCCCTTGATACCCAACAGACCTTCTATCTCAGAGCTGTCTTCCAAAGTCCAATTAGAGGACAAAAACATGCTGCCAAGTCCAACAACACAGACACTACATGATTTGAAGAATATATTTATCTTCTCCTTGAAACTTGAAAAGAGATGAAAAGGAGAAACTATAAAATACATACATATACACATAACTATACCTGCAACTGAGACCTTTAATCTCTAAGCACTGAGAAATTAGTATTAAAATAATTAAAGTTAACAAGAGTAATCCCCTTAAGTGGAAAAGTGTTCCCTAGGGAAGGAGAAAGTAGAAAAGCAAAACCTCAGTGGCTGAGAAACCAGTTGTAGTCCCCTGGAGGAAGGGAATAAATCCTTTATCCTACCTGTATTCCTTGGGATATGCACCTACCTCATTTGGTAAATGCTCCATCCCTGGGGCGCTGGTGAGGCCTCATGACTTTCCTCACCAATTAAAGGCTGGCAGTAAGAGAGGAGCTGGTGGCAGTGAAGAACATCCACCCCCATCCCTGTGGGATGAGCAATTCATTAATTAAGAGCTTTACCTTCCTCCACAGAACCACAGCTGTATCACTGAAACCTGTTTGGGGCACAGCTGTAAATAATGAAGTGTCACAGGCTGTGACTCATTTATTGATCATCCAGGAGTGCCACCAGGGCTTTTCCTAATGCATAAAACAAAGGGCAGCAGGGTCTCCTATTGCCAAAGGAATGAGCAGTAATCAGGAGAGAAGCATGTATCAGCTGGAGGAGTGTGGGAGAACAGGGAAGTTCATCTTTAATATAAGACTGTACAGTAATAGCTAGATAACACTGGATCCTGGCCATAGGAGGGAACAGACACGGGCTGACAATTCTTCTGTTTTGTGACCTTTTCCAGACATATCCTTAACGATGGCATTTTGTCTCTGACTGGAGCTACCCCTGCAAAATCTGATCTTCAGCTATTGGGCTGCCCCAAAGAAATTCCTCTTTGCTTGACAACAACTCCTTTCTGGGGAGAGCAACAAGCAGCAGCTGCGGCAAAAGGCAGAGCCTTTCCCTGTCTTATTTCTCAGAAACCATCAAAATTTCTTTATCTGCAAAGACAAGCACAAAATAAAAAAGGAAAAAAAAAAGAAAAAAGAAAAAAAAAAGTAGTAGAGAGAAAGACTAGGCCACATAAAAAAACCAAAAAAACGTTTCTATTTGTCCTTCCTCCTGCCAGTGGATCACAAAAAGGAAGATGAACAGATTTGGGATAAGAGGAGGAAAATGTCCCCTTGGATGTGCAGCACGCAGCCTGCCTTGTGCTCCAGCTGTGGCTTTGGGGCAGGGCAAGGGGAGAGCAAGGGCTCTCCAGAGCAGAATGCACAGGGGGCTGCAGCCACCATTGTGGAGGCAAGAGTCATTGATGGAAAAAGAAGGAACGTAATAAAATCTGTCCTTTTGATATCAAAGTCACAGCTCCACTTGTGGAGGAGTCAGGAGTGAGGGGGTTTGAGCACATGGGATGTAGAAGAGCTTCTCTTGCGTTTTTTGTGAGGTGGTTCACACAACAAAAGAAACATAACCCAGAGGAAAGGCAAATCTGTTGAATATTATGCACCAGTGCCTTGCTTGACAAAATATAGAAGGAAACCTCCAAAAACCCAGCTTCATTTTGCCAGAAAGCTGTAACTGGGAGTTAAGTGAGAACGGGGAAAATAAAGCTATGGCTCTGGAAAGGAGGTAGAAGGGAGAAGGAAGTGAAATGGAAGTGCTGAAAGCACCACCTCCACTTTCAAGCCATTAATGACACCCAGCTGTTTTTCACCACTGAGAATATTACTTGCCTCCCTCTGAAAGTTAAGCTAATGCCTTCTATTAAACAGGAAAGAATTTGAAGTGACTAATATCCACTCCTGTGCAGAGAGGTTTTGGCATGGTGTTTTCATCCTTCTTCCTAGTCTATCAGCAAAGCAGCAGAGAAAGCCATATTGAGTAGCTTCACACAATTAATGCAATTTGTGCACTGACATTTTCATTAAAATCCTTTTGCCAAGATTTAATTATAAAAGTTGGTGGTTTCCTTTTACGCAATGAAATAAATTTTAATTAAAAGTTTTGTAGTGCTTTCACTCCACTTCCTTCACACAAATTTATTTGATAACTTTGATAAACCTGAGCAATTGCAGTACTCTGGATTTTTAAATTTGCTTTATTTTTGTCAAACACCCTGGCAGGTTTCTAAATGCCACCTGGGCAAAGCTGACATGATGTGAATGACTGAGTGGGAGCTGCCTGTGGCTGCCATCCTGGCTGAGGACTTGGTCTTTGATCAGACTACACCTATCTGTTTAGGTCCTTCTGTTTGAGAATGACAGCCCTGAGCAAAAGAATCCTGGTGTGACCCCAGGTGAATTATTCAGTCCTATTGCAAGCCCAGAGCCTTTCTGCCTTTCAAGGTCCAAAATAATTCCTCAAAGATTCTGGAGTCCTCCCAAAGTACCAGCTTGTGGTGCACATTGGGCACCAGTTTAGGGCCAGCAGCTGGTCCCACTGCTGTTGGTCTCATTTTGAGTGATTTAAACAGGGTCTGCCCATAGCAGGAGAGGAGAGGAGAGGAGAGAGGAGGGGAGAGGAGAGGAGAGGAGAGGAGAGGAGAGGAGAGGATGAAGGTGAGTGGATGGGATCCAGAACAATGCCAGGCTGTTGCCTGACAGATCCAGCCACAGGGTACTGACACAAAGCCAGTGGTGTTTGCCCACCCACTGATGATGGTGTTAAACACTCCTCCATATTCATCCAAAAGGACCTACACAGGGACAAACTGTAATCTCACCACACATCCTCTGCCCAAAAAGATGGCCCAGATCTAATTGGCAGCAAGAATCTGCTTGGGTGTGTGATGCACGAGGGTAAGAGAGCAAGACTTAGTGTGCTGCCTGCACATGGCTGGCTTTGTGAATAAACAAAGGACTTCTGTTCACCAAACTGCCAAGTGAGCGCCCTTAATTATAACTGAATTGAGCTTTCTTGAGAAATTAACACAGTCAACAAGTGTCTTTTCTTAAATTATAAACAGATGGTACTTTTCAGCAAAGGCAAAACGTGATTAAGAAAGCTCCTCTGTTCAGAAAATACGACTTGTGCTTTAAACTTCTAATCAATCAAAAGCTTCAGATTCAAAGCAGAACTTACCATAACCATGTGGACATGTTTTGTTTTGTTTTGTTTATATTGCAGTTTATAAATTGCACAACTATTTACTATTTCAAGTCACTTGTGTCATTAGCTGAATGTTAATCCAGGTGGCACTAGAAAATGATGAAAATGTCAAAGAAGCAAAACAAATGTAGGCTTGTTGAAAATGAACACAATAACATAATAAATATCTATGGTAATGACTTCTGTGTAGGAAATATGCATTGCTAAGTTATAAGCCCCATACATGGGGCCAGGAATGTAGTTATCTGACTGATCAAACAGTATTTTCATATTTAAGTCAGGACCACATTTCCTTAACATCTGCTCTGGTAAGAAAATGACAGTGGAGACAAATCTATTTTTTGTTCTTTGGAAAATTTCCACCATGTGGGATGCTACTTAAGCTGAATGTAAGGACAAAGGGGACTGAGGAATTGATTGATCTTACCTGTGCACACACCCAAATTGAAGGGATTCTGTGACTGGGGGTTTTTGTAAACTCTCACCATTAATTATTTTCTTGAACAGTTTGTAAGTTGGTCTTCACTGAAGAAAGATTAGTTTTGAATAGACTCTATTTGTTCTTACTTGTTTAAATTAGAAGCATTATGTGACTTGCCCTGAAAAGTCAGCTGTTGAAGTTGCTCTGATAACAGCCTGGCTTAGTTCAGGCTCTAGATGCCAAGGGCAGCTCTGCAAAAGCCTTTCTGAATGCAGAGAAACAAGACAGCAGTAGAGCAATTTTGTGGTGCTGGTACAGAGGTTTTAGATCAGTGCCCACCCCACTGCCCACAAAGCCAGTGAGAGCACAGCAGTGCCATCCTGAGTGGGGTGTGCAGGCACCATGTCAGCAGCCCAGCAGAGCATCCCTCTGTTCATGGGCAGCACAGCTCTGCTGGCCAGGGGCTACTGTGGGGGTCTGCCTTCAGCACTGAGCCTGGGAAAGAGAGGGAGCGTTTGAATTTATACAAATGCAGTGCATCAAACACTTATTTTTTCACTCCCAAATGCTGTTTTCCAGAAGCAGCACTCTGTTCTTGACATGATGTAAGCCAGACCTGTCCAAAAATCCTTAAGATACTACCCTGGACCCCAACAAACACACAATGTGTGGACTTAAGCAGAACTCTTGTTTAGCTCACCCCTCTTTCTATTGGGCTGGAGCTACACAGATGTCCAGCAGGAGAAGGGATACATGACAGAGGTGGAAAAAGGAGTACATGGTCTGAAAATGTGCTTTGGAAGTAGGATGTTGCCTGGCATCTGTGTGGGATTCCATATGCCCTAAGAATGCCACACATTATGTCAATACAGCAGCAGGGTGAGGGGACAGATGGAGAAACCCCAGCTCCTCGTTCCTGCTCTGAAACAGAAATGCTTTTACTGACACCAAGTCCAGACAGAGTGATGGAGTTGATAAGCAAAGCCAAAATAACAAACCAACAACTGCTAACAGCCTTCTGAAGGTGTCTGTGTTGTTTACAGTGCCAGAAGAGAACGAGAGAGAGGTACCTTGGAGGTGTGTCTGCAAAGGTCGTGGCTCAGTGTCATTTCAGTCCCATGTCTTATGCTCTACCCTAACTTCAAAATAAAAGAGAAACAAGAGATCCATGGATCTCCCTTACATCCATTTTCTTCCTTATGGAACATCAGTCATTTCAAAGTCTAGGCAGTGTCCAAAATGAAATATCCATTGAGAGAAAGAAATTACTAATTATACTTCAATGGATATGGACTACTAGGTCTGTGTGTAACCTTGGTGCTGAAACTTCCTGACTTTTAGGTGGAAATTCATATTATGAACAATCTTAAGGGACTAGCTATAAACAAGAATTACCACACCACTTATTTTTAAAAATTTTTATTATGAAAGACCTCACTGTCTTTCCTCATAAGTGTTTAGTACCACATGTTTAGTGCAAACTAGTCTGGCAGTGTGTAAGTGAGCTGCCCGCATGCTGATGATATCTTTGTTTCTATTGTAAGGTAGTACAGCTGTGACTCATGTTTCTGCATAAATATTTAAATCATGATTTCAACATTTTCATTTTGACAACACTGTGCCAAATGCTGCTGTGATAGTTTCAACAGATTTTGAAAAGCAAGTGGGAATAACTGATTGGCTTTCTTTAATGAAGCTATAATGAACTCTTCCAACAATTTCAGATATATCAAGGATATTCTGTAAACCAGTGTCATCCTACTGTTATGACCTTTAACCATCCTGCTGGTTGTTTTATTGATCTACTATTGTGTTACACTGTGTTCTCAGCTGCTAAAATTCAGGTATGTTTTTTCTACCTTTCCTAAGTGCTTACCTCACACACTGAATAATAAAACCCTACCTGGATATTCCAATGTACAGTGTAGCTCATCTGCACATCAGTTGTGACTCAGTATTTCACATCCTCATGAATAAGCAAATAACCTATTTCAAGATTAGCAAATAAAATCTTTCAGCACAATTATGTTTCATTTAATTTAATCATTAATTATATTAACATGAATTGTGCTTAGCACTGCTGAACATTGCTTAACATTTTGAAGTTTGACAAACCCTGCCTTGTGTGCACTTCTTTGTTGGTGTGATATCAGAAGTCAAACCAAAAGTCTGGTAAGAGTCAAAGTAATGATGGCATGGTCCAAAGTGTGTCGCTGGGTATGGCAGCCCCTGACGTGAGCTGGAAATTCATCAGTGAGCTGAAATCCAAAGCAAGACAAGGTGCAATATTTTTTCTTTAAGGTTTATGTATTAGTCACAGGATGGAGGCACCACGTTGCACTTGAAGTGGTCTGCAGCTTTTAGAGGACTAGAGTCCACATAAAAATAGCTTCTGTTGGTGATACATACCGATTTCCTGGTGGAGAGACTTAAAAATACATGTCTTGAAGTTTAGCTGAGAACAATATTGTAGTTATCATCTTGTATTTTGCTTCAAAGTGACATGATTCTTGCACGTTCCAGATTCCCCCCTTTTCTTCTTTTTCCTTAGAAAAACCCTCAAAAATGGAAAATATCTGATGCCTCGAGTATTTCTACTGTGAGATCTCTAAAAGCATTTTATTTTGTTAAAGCACTTTCTTCTGCTGAAGAGTCAGTTCTTCAGAACTGCACAACTGAAGAATCAATTGCCCTTGAGAAATCAAGGTTGACAAGCTGCAATGGTACATTCATTTCCTGAAAACGCTGTCCACAGAAGACTTGGAGTAAAAGTCTAGTTATAAGCTGATGGAGTTTGAAGCAGTTTACATAGTTTTTCAAGTAACCTTCCTTCACATTGAAGCAGCACCCGACTTTAGTGTTTGTGGAAGAAAGTGATTTTAAAACTGAAACATGTAGGGAAGGATATTAATATTTGTGTTATGTATCCTCTCAACTGACTCCTGGTCTTGCAGAGTGAGTAGTAATAAAAAAGGCATTTCTGTGCTCGTAAAAGCAAAGAGTTCATAAATCTGTATCAAACAATAAGCTCTGTGGCAATTTTTTTAGCAGTGGCTCCACCTGAAAGACAACCTATGCAAGGAGGGATAGGACTGAAAGCTTTGCAAAACTAAGTAGCTGAAGTAATATACCCCCCACTCCTGAAGCTGTTTATGAAGTAGCAAAGGAACTGTGGGGGCTGTTGAGCACACTAACTCATCCTCTTGCCAAAACAAACAGAATACAACTGCAACTGGCTGTAGTGGTGGGAGGGAAAATGCTTGTTCTAGATAGTGACAACTGATGGCCAGTGACATCCTGTCTGTTTTCTAGTTCCACAAGACCTAGGGAGTGTGTCAGGAGATCAGGAAGCTAGAGCTGCTGGAGCCTCAGCTCTCAGCATGCTCTGAACTGAAAAGGAACAGTGTGGGAGATACCTTCAGCGGAAGTGGATGTACGTTGAAGGATAGTCAGAGAAGGAACTCCTAGACCAGTAGCCCATAGATCTGAAGAAAAAAACTACAGAAAAAATACTAATTACTCCCATACTGATGTCTTCCCACTACGAAAACTTAAGGAACCCATACTTTTAGGTTTTGCTAACTACAATTTAACTATGATTGCCTTCTAGGCTCATCTGAACCACCTGGTGGTGTATTTCCCTATGAAATATAGGGTGTTAGATTAAAGCAATCAGAAATCTGAAAAAGAGTAATTTTACTTAAACTCCCCCTGCAACTCCTTAAGAGGATGTCTCTCAGGACTAAACCAAGCAAGATAACCAGCCCACACGGCCGGGCTGACTGTTCCAAAGCAAATACACACACAGGGAACACAGTAAGACTGCCAGCTGAAGAATGTCGAAATACCACAGTGGGTGACAGCTGGTTCAGACAAACTGAACTGGTTTTGTATAAATAAACCAGCATGGACTTTCCCCTAGCCTTTGTTCTGAGCTGGCTCAAGGCTTCAGCCTGTGCTGGGGTTGAGCTGTGGCGGATCTAACCAGCCCCACAGATGGACCAAGGCAGGAGGGCACCTCTGTCTGGGCCAACCCTCTGCTCAGAGCAGGGTCAGTGAGATCAGGGCATTGTCCCATCAGGTTTTGAGTATACTGGATGGAGATTCCACCTTTCTGAGCAACCTGCTCCCTCGTGTGACCACCCTCAGAGCAAAACATTGTTTTCTTTTGTTTGAATGAGATTTCCTGTGCTCACTTGCGTCCTTTGTCTCTTGTTCTGTCACTGGGTGCCACTGAGAAGGGTCTGGCTCTCAGTCCTTGTGTCAGGAATTTATATCTGAGCTCTCTCCAAGTTGAATATGCCCAGGTGTCTCAACTTCTCACCCATGACAAATGCTCTGACACCTCATCCATCTTTGTGGCCTGTCACAGGTCTCCCTCTGCTACGTCTGTGTCTCTCTCATCCTGGCAATGCCAGAGCAGGATGCACTCCAGGTACCACAGTATCATGGAAAGCTTTGGGCTGGAAAGGATCTTAAAGATGATGTAGTTCCAGCTGCTCTGCCATGGCCAGGGACATTTTCCACTAGACCAGCTTGCTCAAAGCCCCATCCAACCTGGCATTGAACATTTCTGGGGGTGGGGCATCCACGGCTTCTGTGGGCAACAGGTGTGTCTGAGCAGGGCTGAGTGAAGGACCACCTCCCCTGCCTGCTGCTGATGCTGTGCCTGACCCAGCCCGAGGTGCTGTTTGCCTTCTTTCTCCAGTTGCTGCAAACAGGGCTCAACTTGGAGTCCACCAGGAGCCCCAGGACCTGTCCTGCAGAGCTGCTTCCCAGCAGGTTGGTGCCCAGCCTGTCCCAGTGCAGGGTTTGCCCCTCCTGGGGTGGGAGCTGGCATTTCCCCTTGCAGAGCTCTGTCAGGTCCCTGTCAGCCCACTTCTCCAGCCTGTAGAAATCCCTCAGGACAAATCATTCCAGCAATGCTCCTGTGCCACTTCCCAGCTTTAAAGGGCTGCCACTCATTTGCCCATCTTTATCTTCATGACGGATGAATACTACTTCCATAAATTCCAGTAATTTATATATAACATATATAGTAATTAGAAAAGCACACATGTACATGCAGCAATCATACTGGGCCCAGCTATAGCTGATAATGGGACAGCATTCCAATAGCTGATACAGATCTAGGGCTCTTTAGATGGAAAGATTAGAGCTTGGATGCTGACATGGATATTAAGAAGCTTGCTTATACTGCACAGAGTTCCAGTAACAGACATAGTATTAGCTTTTGCTGAAAAAAATATTTATAAGCTTCTGAAACTAATTAAATTAATAAAATTCCAATCTCATAATATTGCAGCTTGATGAGTCATGAAATATGAGTACACTCTCGTGCAGGGCAGCTAAGGGCAAGGTTGCAATTCTGCTGTGTGAAAGGAAGACACTGGAGTCTCATGGGCAGGGGGAGAAGCCTGATATTGAGTGATAAGTGTTTGTGTGCTGATGTGCAATTTAAATGTATTTTTCTTTCCAGGGTGTGTGTTGGTGTGTGCGTTTGTTTCTGACACACACAACTGATTTCCATATAGGAGACGAAGGATTTGTAAAGGCTATGGATGAAGGCCATATCCTTGGATAATCATGGAGCACTGGATGTGTAGAAGGCAGCTGGAAGCCACAAAGAGACAGAATAAGAATCCAGCAGGTGCACTCCTTAAATGCACCCATCAGATATATCACATGCTCCTTTTTTAAAATAACAGAAGCACCTTCTGCTCCCAGCTACCACCCCCAGCAATGTTTGCTATTTCATGAACATTTCTCCCCACAGCTCACAAAGGCTTTTGAATCTGTAGCAATTGCCAGACTCTGGTATAAGACCAAAACCTGTCTGACCCCACCCCACCTCTGCATCAAACCTGGACTATGACTATGTTCCTTCCTGTTGTTTTACTTGTGGTTTCCTGCTTTTTCCTGAACATGGAGGACTTGAGGAAATGCAATTTCTAATCTAGTCCTTGAGTCCTTGCATCACTGAAGCAGAATGCAGAACTGCATGTATTTCACCTGTACATCTGAGCAACCTAAAGCATGTCTCAGAGTGGCTGCTTTACTGCTTTATATACATCAGTGTATACTCATGCCTTATGTAAAAATATTAGTGACAATGTGTCTGAAAGATGATGTGCAAGAATAAACTGACACCTTCCATCAATTTGTTTATGGTACTTTAATACCAAGTTAATGCATTTCTCAATTAAGAATTTATAAACTGGTAATTCATAAAAAATAAAATAAAATCACAGCTTCAGAAAAAGCTAACTTTAACAGTTTGTCCCCTCCCCGCCAACAAGCAGTTTACAATATATTTCAACTATGTTGGTAGAAAGTTAACAGTGATGTGAAACTCTTAAAAAACATTTGCAACAGCAATTGAAAATAAAATAATGATTCTTACTCAGTGAAAAATTAATAGGAATTGTGTTTCCCAGTAAAAGATAAGTCAGAAAAGCAGCAAAAATTCCCTCTCCTATTTGTTAGGTACAAGCTTTCCCCCTGCCACATTTATCATGGGCAAAGGCAACACTTCAGCATTATTCGTTCCCAGGTCCAGCACTTCAGTGGTTTTGGCAAGACTCAGAGGTCATATTCAGAAGTCCAGAGTTTGAGGTGTGTGCTGCCCCTGCTCCCTGTGCTCCACAGGCTGCTCCACTCCTCTTCCTCGGGGTACAGTGGGATCAGAAACAGCACAGAGTAAAGGTAAGGAGTATGAGATTTTTTCTATGGGATCATATTCTTTTTTCACTCTTCACCTCTCCAATACAAACTGGAAACACCAGAAATTTTGGCTGTCACACTTCACATGTGAGTATTTACAGGAGAGACAGGATTTGAATGATGCTGTTATATTTTCACTTGTATACAAAATCCCTTCTCTCTGCTGAAGTTATACAGGCAACCACAGGACAAAAAATGTTCCTTCTCTACCTTCTAAGTTAAAAGTCACATTTTCAAAAGTCATTGCACTTGACAATAAAAAGGCAATTAATATGCATTTGATATTAAATATATTGTACAGACCTGAACTTCTGTGCAATTCATTGCTTCAGACATAAAACATCCTTTTAAAAACTAAGCCTCTAATCAAAGAAAAACTTCGTTAAAGACAAAAATCTTTAAGAACAAATACACACAAAAAACCTCTCCCTTTAACTCCTAGTGCATTTAAACACATCTTTGAAATTCTCTGTCTTCCCACATTTAACCTTGCTGCCATTCCATACTGGTCTAACATCACTACACAAGAACACCTTCTCCTTGACCTAACCAATAAGGCTGGCATTTGGGATGCTGTTGGTACAAACAGGAAAGCTGAAGATAAGATTATTACCTCACTCCTCTCATGTGGAAAACAAAAGATTTCAAAGTGGATGGGATTCAGCTGTCACCATTGTCTGTAAATTCCAGTGGCCCATTTCAGGTGCCAGTACTTACTGTACCGAGCCAGGGTTTTGGATTGCCCCAGCATATTTTACAACATCTTGCAGTTAAAACTACGGACATGGAAACTGAAAGGGAGATTTTGGTCCCTGAGATATACTAAATGAAATCAAGAACTAAAGCACTGATACTTAGTTTTGAGTGGACCCTCTTTAATGAAAACTAAGTTAGCTTCAACTTTCTAAAGTTTAACAAATAGTCACTTAAGCAGGATGACAGGATATACGCAGTATTGGTCAAGAAAAGGGCACTGTACAGAGTAGTTTGAGAAGTTATCAGTTGCTGAGTTATCAAGCAGCTGTCCTGTGAATAGCACACTGCAACAAACTTGTCTTTCCAAGCTAGCACAAAACCACAGGATGAAACGTGGCCTTAACCAAAACACCATTTTCTCTCATCTCTTTAAAGGTACAACTACAGGATTTGGTGTCATAAATACTTATGATGGGCCAAGTGACTACATGTGCCAGAGCCAAACCCAACTTTTTAACCTTGCAACTGAATGTTTCAGCAATACTCTGGGGACCATAGCAGCAAACTCATTGCCAAACCAGAGGCAATGTGTGCTATGGCAATCCCTCTTGGGCTAGTGTTTAAAAGGTTTGTACCATGGAAGGTGTTTCACACCAGTGGCAACTACAATAAAACATCTTTGGCAACCATTGGCATATGAAAAGTAATCCACAGCAGCTGGAAGAATTGTAAGATGTTTATAAAGTTCCATAGTGCATCATTAACTTTCTGAAGTGTGTTGCATGAAGTACCAAACTCCTGAAAAGGACAGCTAAACATCTGCCATCATTACCTCAGAGACTGCAGGTTTTTTTTCATACCACTTTCTCAGACAAAGCTAGGGCTTGTGAAATTTTAGAGGATGATGTGAGATTGTCCACACAAAGGCTTCCAGTGCATTTGGAGTTGATTTGGGTAAGGGAACAGAGCAATGAAGGGCTGAAGACTGAATTTTCAGTGCATCACTGGGAAGTTATGAAGGGACCGGTGACAGGTGGATTCATGAATAGATTGAACCACAAAAGCAGCATAATCACGTTGGTGGTGGAATCTCTTCAGACAACAAAACAAACCGAAACAAAAAAATCAGCTGCATCCAGTGAGTCCACTAAGTAGCCTCATTTACCTTAAATAAAAAATGTGTGCATTAGAAATACAGAACTTATTGTAAAACATTACTAACACTCTATAGCACAGCTGAACTATAAGAGGAATTCAGTAAAACCAACTTTTGTTTTCAACTACTGCAATTATAAATTAAATATGTCTTGAGACACCAGATAAGCCAGCTCTTAAGTGTGTGGGATGTGCACAGTAGGGGGAGCAGAGACCACACTACTAAGATGGGTAAATTTTTAACAAGTAGGAGGAATGAAAGGAGATAAATTAAGCTTATTTTCTTCTAAATATGAGTTCAACTTTCAGAAATTTGGAAATATTATTGCAACTATCTTGCAGAACTGCACAGTGATCCCTATATATAAATTAATATGCAATTTGGCAGTAACAATCACAACAAACGAAACTAAAAAGGAAAAGCAGAATCTTACCAAAAAAAAAACCCAGAGGGTATTTAAGCAGGGACAGTATGGTTTGACTGATCAGCACTGATATCTCATTCAGTGAGAATAAAGTCAAATAACTTTACACCCCAGATGCCACATAAGACCCCATACAGAGCCAATCCCAACTATACCTCACTTGAGAGATGCCAATTTAAGCCCACAAAGGCATTTATTTAAATTTGAGTCTAATAAAAAATAGGATCATTTTCAGTTAACTCCTACCCATCCCCTGCAAAAAAAAACCAACCCAAAAACCCAAAAGAAACAACAAAAAAACTACAGCTATGGAATATATTGAAATCTCTCTGATACCCACTTCCAAAAATAGTGTGAAAAGCTTGGAAAAATCTTAGCATAAGAACTCCAGTTGTTATATGCACCTTGCTTCAATAGTGAAAAATACCATGCATTTCTCTCCAGGAGAGAAGAATGAAGATCATAAAATAAGATACAAGTAACTGGCCTGATTTTGATGAAAATATGAAATTATATAATTAATAGAGTATTGTTTAGTCATCAGGTGCCACATAAAAAGGCAGCTTAGCAGTTCTGTAGATGGGGTTTTATTATGCCAGTGTTCTCTATTCTGGCACAGCAGATTTTTCCTTCACATTTCAGTAGCTGTAAAATCATGGCCCTGCCCTAGAGAGACATGTTCAACATCAGCACTGTTGCTATGTGAGATTTACTGCTGTTTCAGCACATGAAGGATGAATTCAATCCTCCCTAAATTCAATCCTCAAACCAACTACTCTGATGAGTGCACTAGAATTACAGTGTTTCACTAAAATATAAAATGTAACAAATTAATTAAGTGGAGTTACTGCACTAAATTAGAAGGAAAGCCTGGCCAGCAAGTTCTAGCTTTCAAAAACAAAAGGATATTTACCAGAGCAAGCGTCTAAGGGGGAAGCAGCCCTGCTCCAATTGATAATGCAAATCCTGTATCTCATGTTCTACACTAACGCACAGCTGGGCAAAACTACAACCTGTACATAACATCACTGTTGCTGTTCCTTTTGAGACCTCATCATTTTTAAAACAAAGAACAGGAAACTTCTCCTCTTCCCAAGCTTACCAAGTAAATAGAGAAGCAATATATTCATATATAAAGTAATTATACTGGTATGTATAACAACTATATACACATAGTAACAGTAACCATATCAATAGCTAGTGTTATCTGAAAACAAGGTCAAAAACGAGTTCTAAAGGTCGCAGTGATTTGAGATTAATATGTTTCTCAATTGTGGGTCAGAAAGGCACTGACAAGCTTAAAGAAGGGAGAAAAAGAAATCTTTTCTTATGAGTTCCAGCAGTGCAAGTTTAATACGCAGGTTACTGATTAGTTGTTTTTAAAAAGCAATCCCAGAATTTAAGTTGCTTATTTGCTCATTTATCATTGATTTTCCATATTATTTTAAGTACCCTCTACGTGGTGAAGCACCTGACCTGGAATTTATATTCATGTTACTTTGTTCAGCTTGTTAAAAATTTACCCACTTATTCACATCTGGTTTTATTTTATTCTTCATAATATAGATCTTTCTCACTCACAGAATACATTCCAGAGTTAGTAAATAACTGAAAATCCATTTGTTCATTTTGATTTTTGCCTAGCACTTGTTTAGCTTGATTTTAGTTCTCCTACAAGCTGCAACCATCTCTTCCATGCAAGGAAAATTACAGTTGAATAGTTAACTCAGGCTGAATGAGTAGAAACAAAATACAAACACATCACCACAGGAGCATGCTAGAGTCCTCAATTGTCTATTTAATCAACACCTCCTTGCCTATTCCTCCAAAACCAAAACAAAAAAAGAAAACTAAACAACCCCCAAACAGCTTACTAAGCAGCAACAATGCCTATGCTGTAAAATAGTTTCTCTGCAATTAAATGCTGTGACAAGGAATAAATTACATCATCAAACTTCCTTTTCTTACTGTCAGAATACCTTAATGAAATGTCTTACTTCTGGCATAAGTAACTGTCATCTACATTAAGAGTTTTCTTTTAAAATAAATTGTATATTAACAGGTTGAAGATGCATCTTCATTGCATATGCACACAGTCCCTCCACAGTTTTGCAGTTAAGCTTTTTAGGGTCTCTTCTTTTTAGACTAAATTAATTCACTTATCCATCAAGAGTAAAGTACAAGAAGAATGTTTCATAGATTTAGTAGATTTTAGAGGATTTCTAACAATACAATAATTTCAAGGGGTCTAGAAAAATCAAATGGGTGCATGAAGCCTTTCAGGACAGAAGAAATAGTTTTCACTTAATTTAAACAAGTTACTGTCAAAATAATTAAATAATTATAAACAGTGCATGAAGAAATACAGGATAAAGGATGGAACCTTATTCTATCTGCCATGCACACTGCAAAGCAGGCAATACATAACTCTGATAGGCTGCTCCAACCTGTATCCCTTCTATAAACTGTGTGCAATCTGCACAGACAGGCAAAGGAGAGTCCAAGGTTTCATGTGCATCCAACAACTACAAATTAAATGGCACATGAGGGTGGATTTGAGATGGCATTCCCTTGGCTCCCTTAGGCACATTATGCCTGATTCACACCCTCAAATGTTTGTGTGCATGAACAACAAAAAGCATCAGCCATTTTTGCTAGAAACAGACAGATGGAATACAAAAAACCCAAAACTTAAAATAGTGCAGATAGTTTTTAAAGTGATCTAATTCAAATAATAACTAACCTGAGAGGTACTTTGCTCCGATTAACATTAGCATGCTACTCATAATAAAAATACTGAAAGGCAGACTAGAGAAGATACTACTGTCACCTGATGGCATCCAGGGGATGGT
>VYZP01056939.1:0-23018 GCA_013400635.1 Hypocryptadius cinnamomeus | reverse complement strand
ATGAAGATAATCCAGGAGCATGAAGCAAAGGAGGTAAAGGAAAACTGATTTCTTTCATCATTCTTAGATTACACATGCTACAAAACATAATGAAAAGCTTTGCAGCTCTCTGCTCAGCAGGCAGGGTTCCCAGCCTGTGGTTTAACTGACTTGTGGTTTACAGAGATTGAGTGCTTTGTGGCAGAAACTCTTCAGCTGACACTGACCCACTTGCATCTGCATCTCAACTCCCAGAGTCTGCTCCAAGCCTCTACCACCTCCTCGCTGAATGGTAACAGCAAAATGTATTGGCTTTNAGAATAAAAAAAAAAAAAAAAAAAAAAAAAAAAAAAAAAAAAAAAAAAAAAAAAAAAAAAAAACCAAAAAAAAAAAAAAAAACAAAAAAACAAAAAAACCAAAAAACAAAACCCACAAAACAAACCAAAAAAACCCAAAAAACAAAAACCAAAAAAACCCCTCTTTTTCAGTGTTTTTGCCACATTATAGGACTGACCTTGCTGATTTGCAGTGTGGTGCACTGACCATTTCTCTGACTTGCAAAAATTTAGACCTCAGAACCAGACTACTAGGCATGTATATCCTTGAGTTGCATTCATAAAAGGAGGGGTTTTTGCTGCCTCTTGAACAAATATGGTAAAAAAAATGAAAAGTATTTTCCTTCCACATAGGATTTCTAGCCCTGGGACATGACAAGCTCAACAAGCAAATGTACTTCTATCAGGAGGAGTCTGTTGTTTACAGTCACGAGATAATGACTTGATCGGAAGAAATGAGCCTGGAGAGTAAAGCAAGACCTTTCCTACACTGCGTCTGTATTCTTCAGGCTGAGTGTTCCTGAACACATCTGTTTGGAAAAGGGAAGAAGAAATGGGGAAGGATTGCTTAAATAAAATATTTACTGAAAAATTGGGTAACCACCAAATATATCTTAAATTTTCGGGGGATTTTCTTTTTTAAGGACTGGGATTTGAGTGAAAGACAAGTCTTTCTGCACTATGTTTACAGAAGTATATTTCTTACTTAGAAGAAAGTTCAGTCACTGCAATTTGCTGAGGCAGAGTACAGTTTTGAGAAGACAGGACTGGAAAAGAGTTGGGTAAGAATTATAGTGGATTATAATGCTGGAAGCAGCCTTTTCCTGTTTTCTCTTCACAATGCAGATACATACTTTCCCCTGATGTGCTTCTGGAGACCACAGCTCAAAACCACAGTTGCATTCACACAGTTCGGAGAGCCGCCCCATCCCCCATCTCTTCCCAGCTTCAGACATTGCTGTGGCATGCCATGGAGGTGGCCCTGCACCTCTCAATGTAAAGGGTCCCTCCCTCCTTTTGTCCACTTTGGCCTGCAGTCTCCACATGACCAAACTCTTCATTTCCTGGTCATCACTGATACAAGCAATTCAACCTTAACTAGAAACTGCCATATCATCCTCTCCTGCTTCTTCTCCCTTTTTGTTCTTTTGATAGGCTGCTTTTCCTCATCCACATTATCTGACTAATTCACCTTTTTATAGATACAATTCCTTGACAATAAGGTCAAAACTTCAGTTGCTGGTTTCATGTCAGCACTCCAGGTTTCCCTCACATACCTCCTACCTGAAGTTTAATGTTAAGTTTCTCACAGCTGCATTAAGCAGTCATACATACCTGTTTTTCATCAGCTTCTCTTGGACCTGCAGTGACTCCCATCTAGACCAATCTTCTCACACATTCAGACTTTGTTGACTCCTCCCTGATGTATTTTTGAAGCTGTATTTTGGTGATATATTTTGAAGCTGTTCTCTATGACAGTGCAGAAAAGAATAGTCAAGGAGATTAAAATCTAAGTTTAAAGGAAAAGAAATTTCTGGAAGTTGTATAATTTTTCTTGCAATATGCATGCATCTTGCTGTTGGTTACCGGCTTCTGAAATGTCTGAGCTTGCAGTTTTGCTCTGCTCCAGTTAAAGGATTTGGACCCCAGTGTGATTTGCATCAAGTCATAGTAGGCATTTTGTCTGGGGGGAAAACAATTCATATAAATGCATGCCAAAGCAGAAAACCTGTAGTTTATTAAGTTTGTGTCTGAAATTAGCAATTGTAGCAACCATGGGTTGCTTGGGGTTGAAGAGGATTGTTTTAATGTATTCTCCATCACAGAAAATAGGCTTTCACTATGCAATTTTCTGTTCTTTGTAAAATCTTCTGATTCATAATTAAATACAGCACTATGATTTTTGCAGTTTGGGTTCCTTCTCTACAGGGTAATGCGTAGGCTGCACTTTGAGTAGACATTTTCATAACAAAGAATGGCATTTGAAAAAGAAATTAATTTTTTAATTAGCTGACACTTTCCGCCACTTGGTGTCAAAGCTGTCAAGTGCCAGGAAGTTTAAAGTCGGGGTTTATGTTTACCTTTTTTAAGTTGTGATAAAGCAAAGTTCTGATAAAGTGAAGGGAGAGTCAAAAGAGAATCACAGGTGCACACTGCCTGTATGATGCAGGGAGTTTGCACCTGCCGTCAGTAGTAGGAAATTGGCCTCATGTATTATTGAGGGTACAGGGTTGAACACTGAAGTGTGCTGTCCCAGAGCTGCCAACACTGTGCATGGCTGACAGTAATTGAGACTATCTTGGCTGTAACAGAGGAGGCTCAAGATGAAGTTCCTGTGAAGAGCTTTACAGAGCATCTGCCCAGCTGCCTTGTCTCAAACAAGTGTATTAGTTCATCTTTTTTGTGAGTGCTAATTTAAATGATCAGTGTACAATATGAAAATGCATAATGGTGCAAAGAGAAGGAGAGAGTTTCTTGGGTCTTCTCCATATCAACCTGAATGTTAAACCCTCTTTCTAGAATAAATACACAGTTGAGGATATGTGACATACATCACTGCAGCTAACTGAGAAGTCCGGAGCTTTTAGAAATCCCAGTTCCCACTCTGAAACTTCAGTTCCTTTGCACAGAGTGGGCTGATACTGGACAGTAGCCATTCCCTTTACATCACACATTTATGCAACAAGGAAAGGCCACGTATCTCAATGATAAGAAATGTGTAAACTCTGATGTTATTTACAAATAATATGTTTTAAAACTAATTCCTTAGTCCAGACATTCAGTGAGTAAATGCAGCTGGAAGCTTTTCTCCTAATTTCAGCCCTATTCAGCCTTTTACTGAAGGCATTTGGCCATGAAAGAACTGCAGACATATAATAAGTTAGGACTCCGTCTAATAGACTCTGCTATTATATGGGGAAATAAATTTTCAATCTTAACTCCTAACCAGGCTACTTAAGCCAGAGGACACAGATCAGGTGGACAAGTATTTTTCTAAGGCCAGTGACATTAAAATGGAGGAAGTTTGATGGGCGAGCTATTTGATGGTTAAGGAATTGGCTGGATGGCTGCACCCAAAATGTTGCAGCCAACAAACAGCTCGATGTCGAAATAAAGAACAGTAGTAAGTGGTGTGGTTCAGGGGTCTGTCCTAGGACCAACACTATTCAGTATCATCATCAATGACATAGTGGGATCGAGCATACTCTCGACATATTTGCAGGTGACACCAAGCTGATTGATTTACTGGAGGGTGGGGATGTGTATCAGGTTTTCAAAAATCAAGTGTCTTTTGACTGATGGAAGAAGGATACAGCTTTAAAAACTGGCATGGTTTATGTTCAGAGTAGAACTGAAAGCATCCTACCACCTAAACCCACAGCTAAAACATGATGAGGGGTCAGAAGGATGAGCCAGTGACATCAAAGCTTCCCACTCATCAAAGGAAAAGCCACTCTTACATTGTTGCTTGTCTAAAATGAAGACCATGTTTCCACAAGGACGGATAAAACACCTTTAATTTCTCATAAACTGTTAGAAGTGTTTGGAGGTCGTATTCCCACCTCAGAAAGAAGTCTTACTCTGGTCATAGAGGCAATAGCTAAGAGGGGTGTCAGTAAAGCCCTGAACACTTGCCAGTTGAACTCTACCAGCAGGGGACAGATCTCAGCTTCAGCAAGGCTCATGGAGGGCAGGTACAGACATGCAGAGTTGTGATTGTGACAATTACAGCTCAGATGATGCGAAGCTTCCCCTGTCACAGCTCCTCAGTTTAAGTGTAGAGGCATGGCATTTGCCCTAGGCAGGAAACCGCAGTTTCTGTTCAGTATGGGTGGACTCAAACCTATGATGCATATTTCCTAAGATGATGCTCTGGTAGACATGAGGCTGTTCAGACGAAGGAAGACGGATAGTGGATCTAATCAATTAGAGTATCAATCCTCTTTGCAGCTGGAGCTCAGTAGAGAAGATCCAGAACTGACCGTTCAAGAGACAGCAGAGGCAGAGAGGGGCTGGAGCCTTGAAGGATCCCAGTGGGTAACAGAAAAATTTGGAAATATAACTAGCAAAAATTTATGAAATTTTCATTAAGATATTTCAGAAAAAAGAGCCGACATATGCTCCCCAGCAGGAGAAAAGAAAAGAAGTCTTTTCCCCCCTTGAAGATACTCTGGCCTATAGAGATTTCTGGGGAATACACTTTTGAAAGGTAAGTTCCCACTCTGCTTTGTAGGGATCTTTCTCTTCCAGTGTCACTAGACAGAAGCCTAGAGGGGACCTGAAAGTCTTCCTTTGGAATAGACACTTGCTGGAAACTCACTTGTCTTTTATTTACAGGCCTTTACTTCACAATCCTGCACAAAATTTGTGCTTAAATTTATAAAAAGCAAATACTTGAAACAACAGCCTGATTGCCTCTTTGTAGTCTATTATGCAAAGCAAGTTTTTTTGCTCTTTCCACGTGGGCAGCCCAAAATGTAGCCCTCTAGCAGATGCACAGAGTGTTGTTCATTGATGGCTTGCAGTCACTATAGGCAAAAAAGATAATACCAAAGCAGCCCTTCATGTCTTTGACCTGGTACTTCTGTGGTACAACATGCTGTTGAAAGGTTTTTTTTTAATTTGTGGAGAAAGCAAAGCAAACCGAACCGAACCAAAAACCCACATGTTTCTGGGTAGAACAGGGTTAATTTTTGCAGTAACTGGGAGGGGAAATGACCAGCACAGAGAGGCCATTCTGTATCACTTCCTTCCATTGCACCTTCTGAAAAAGGACTCTCTTCTGGGGAGAAAGAGTTTCTTCCAGTCAAGAAATTGTGGCAGAGGGAGCTGTCTGGTATTGTCTCTTGTTGGAAGGGTCTCCATTCACCCCTGAACAACTACAGGACACTGTTAAAGCAGCAGAATATTTGAAAGAAAAATGGTGTGGCAGTTCCAGACAGCAGAGAAGTTCTATAATGAGCCTGGACCCTGGCTACTGTTTATCGGACACTGCGTGACACTAGACTGCACCCTCAGGGGGAAGAGGAGGAAAGCAGAAAAACAGACAGTGGGGCCATGCAAACTGCAGGTGAACCGCAGGAACAATCCAGTGCCAGCAGAAGTTGCCCCTACAAAGAAGAAATCCAAAGCCAAATCAAGAAATCCAAAGCCAAGTTTCTTTAGTAAGGGATGAAGAGGAAGCAGGACCCTCACAACAGGAGGAAGAGGCAGGGCCAGAGATAATCACCAATCTGTTGTCTCTGGGTGAGCTGTGAGATCATAGAGATTTTGCCACTAGCTGGGTCAGCCCCAGTTGCTCCAATGCTGCCATATCATGGGCCATGATAGGAAACTAGATAGTAGTGAAGCCAAGCAACTGGAATCCCTGTCCCAGGATCTGGGCATTGACAAGGGCATTGGGAAGGGAACAGAAGCACTCAGCCTTTGGAGCTTTGGAGGTGACTCCTGTCGAGTTTGAGAGAAAGGTACTCTCTCAAGGGTGATCTAATAGTGTACACAGGCAGGTGGGACACCATGGGGAAAGGTATCCAGTGCCTGGGAGAATGAGTGTTCTGGAGGTAATCTCTAGGGATTCAAATAATGTGCAGTCCCCTGTGGATCCAGATGAGGTCCAGTGTGCACAATCCACGTGGCAGAAGTTTGTATGGAGCACATGATCGTGGTACACCAGCTCGTTGGTATTGATGTCCATGACAGGAGGAGAACAAAGTGCTTAGGTGATTATCAGCTACAGCCACGGGACAATCGTCTTTTTTCCTCCTACTGACCTGCACCTTTTCTGTGGAAAGACTGTCCAAGACTGGAGACAGACTCAAAAGGCTTCAGCAGCTAAGAGAGGAAACATCCCATGCCCCTCCAGTGTGGACCGGAGTCTAGACTATTGGNGAAGCAGGACCCTCACAACAGGAGGAAGAGGCAGGGCCAGAGATAATCACCAATCTGTTGTCTCTGGGTGAGCTGTGAGATCATAGAGATTTTGCCACTAGCTGGGTCAGCCCCAGTTGCTCCAATGCTGCCATATCATGGGCCATGATAGGAAACTAGATAGTAGTGAAGCCAAGCAACTGGAATCCCTGTCCCAGGATCTGGGCATTGACAAGGGCATTGGGAAGGGAACAGAAGCACTCAGCCTTTGGAGCTTTGGAGGTGACTCCTGTCGAGTTTGAGAGAAAGGTACTCTCTCAAGGGTGATCTAGTAGTGTACACAGGCAGGTGGGACACCATGGGGAAAGGTATCCAGTGCCTGGGAGAATGAGTGTTCTGGAGGTAATCTCTAGGGATTCAAATAATGTGCAGTCCCCTGTGGATCCAGATGAGGTCCAGTGTGCACAATCCACGTGGCAGAAGTTTGTATGGAGCACATGATCGTGGTACACCAGCTCGTTGGTATTGATGTCCATGACAGGAGGAGAACAAAGTGCTTAGGTGATTATCAGCTACAGCCACGGGACAATCGTCTTTTTTCCTCCTACTGACCTGCACCTTTTCTGTGGAAAGACTGTCCAAGACTGGAGACAGACTCAAAAGGCTTCAGCAGCTAAGAGAGGAAACATCCCATGCCCCTCCAGTGTGGACCGGAGTCTAGACTATTGGGAGCAAGTACCCCTCTGCTCAAGAGAGAGGGTACAAACCACAAGTTTGGCTGTGTGACCCCAGAGAGGATGTGAGGAAGTGAAATGAGAAACCCACCTCTGTGCTGGCAGCACAGGTGTGTGAGTTGAGAGGAAGAACAAACATCATAGGAAACTCTTCAAGGATAAATGCAGCTCCAGTTTCCAGTGGGTGAGTCCTCAGAAAAAGAAGGTTTGACGCTTTTTCCAATCGTCTTGAAATTCTCCACTTTATATTTACAAGAAGTAAACCACAAATATCATGACCATAATTAGAGAGGCCCTTCCTCCAGCCAGGTGGAGGAAAAGGACAATAGCATTTACTGGACTGCCACTGTCCTCTGGGCCCTGGCTAGCTCTGTGACGTTCTGGGGGCAATGGCGAGAGTGGGGAACTGGCGAGGTGAGGGTTTTGCCTGAGCCAGAACCTCTAGGCCAGTCGCCTAGCCGTAGAGACCCCTGGAGGAGCGACGAGGACTAAGTGAAGGAGGCAGAGAAGGCTCTTCTGTGGTGTCAAGTCCAGCAAATTTATTAAGAGAGGTGCGGGGAAGACACACATGACAGGAAAGCTGGAGGGGAGCACAAGCAAAAACAGACTTGAGCACACCTGTACATGGGTTTTAAAAATCTTTCAAAACAGGGCGTGGGCACCATTAGGGAACAATAAGCGACTCTCAGGGTGTGGTTTAGAGGCCTAAAACACCTTGGAACAAGGGGAGGAGAGGGGGTCAAGATAAGGATTGGATCTTACAGTGAGGGACAGGGAATTCTCTGGAACAAAGGGTAGGGTTTGGGCTGATGGACAGGACAAAGGGGCTGGGTTGACTTGACAGACAGGGAAGGATCTGGTAAGGAGGGAGAGGATTCTTTGAGGGACAGTTGGGTAGGAGGGCATAACACAGGGGAGAAACTAACTGCAATAACACTTGAACATATTACAAGATAACAGAACAATCGACTCAATAAACTAACACACTAACACTGGAAGGTGTGGATCCAATGGCCTGGCATGTCAGTCCCACAGGACTATCAAGATTTAGTTGACACCAGCACATGACATACCCCGATGCCATTAAGATATGCAGGGGCAGAATCCATCTCTATTTCTGGGGTGAGGGGTGGATCCCAACAGGTGATTGTACTGGAAGCTGAAGTGACCCTGACTGGGAATGAATGGCAAACACACACCATTGTGACTGGCCCAGAGGCCCTGTGCTTTCTTGGCAGAGATTGCCGCAGAAGAGGATATTTCAACAACCCAAAAGGGCCTTGCTGGGCTTTTGGGAGACCTGTAGAGCCAGAGGAAGTTAGGCAGCTGAACACCTTGTCTGGTATCTCAGAGGACCCCTCTGCTATGGGACTGCTGAAGGTAGAACACCACCACTACCACAACAGTGGACCATTGACAACATCACACCAGCCAGGACTCAGAGATGATTTGTGAACTGGAGAGTCAGGGAGTAGCCAGCAAGACTTGCTCACCTTTTAACAGCCCTATGTGGCCAGTGTGTAAGTCCAGTGGAGACTGACAGTGGACTATCATGGCCTGAAGGAAGTCACACCACCACTGAGCACTGCTGTGCCAGACATGCTGGAACTTCAGTATGAACTGGAGTCCAAGGCAGCAGAGTGGTGCCACCACTGACATTGCAAATGTGTTTTTCTCCATGTCTCCAGCAGCAGAGTGCAGGCCACAGGTTTTTTTTTGCACTGCATCCAATGCACCAGAACCAACTGCCCAGGGGTGGAAACCCACATCCACTATTTGCGTTGGACGGATCCACGATGCTCTGGAAAAGGCTGAGGTTCCAGAACACTTGTAATACATTGAGGATGTCATTGTGTGGGACAACACAGCAGAGAAAGTTTTTGAGGAAGGAGAGAAGAGAAACCCTTCCGAATAATTTTGCCATAAACACATGTCAAGGGACATGTCTAGGAAATTCAGTTTGTTGGAGTAAAATGGCAAGATGGAGACATCAGATTCCAGTGTGGTCAATAAAGTAACATCTGTGTCCTCACCAACCACCGAAAAGGAAACACAGGCTTTCCTAGGTGCTGTTGGTTTCTGGAAGATGCATATTCCAGATTACAGTCAGATTGTAAAAACCCTCTTTGTCATGTGACCCAGAATGATTTAAATGATAAGCTTTCAAACAAATCAAACAGGAGACTGTTGATGCAGTAGCCCTGGGGCCAGCCAGGACAGCAAAGATGTGAAAAATGGCTCTACACTGCAGATGGGGAGAATTGTCCTTCCTGGAGTCTCTAGAAGAATAACTGAGGAGACTAGAGGATGAACCCTTGGGTTATGGAGTCTGGGATACAAAGGATCTGAGGCCTACACCCCAACTAAAAAAAAGAGATTCTGGCAGCTTTTGAAGGAGTTCAAACTACTTCAGAAGTGTTTGGCACCAAAGCATAGCTTCTCCTGGTGTTGTCATCTTATTGCAAAGGTTTCGTACCTTCTTGTTATCATCTTAATGCAAAAGCTTCATACCTTCTTGGTGATTTCTCGTGGGCAGCTCCTCACAGTACTGATACCTTCTTCTTCACTGCACACCCAACAAACTCCATCTGATCTCCTCCACCAGCCAACCTACTCTTTTACAATACCCATCCTAATTGGCTCTAGCTGTGGCCTATTAAGGGCAGGCCTGTTCCTAGTTCTTGATAATTAGCACAGCTGTAACCCCTTAGGGGTGAGATTACCTCCATTACTATCTCTATGCTTCTACATTCCGTCCATCCACATCCTGGCACCCTGACTGCCAGTGCTGGGCTGGATGTGCAAAGGAAAAAACCCTTCCACACATCATGGCACTGATGCCACATAGAGTAAGTGGATTGCACCAATCATACAGTGAGCTCAAACAGGAAACCCCAATCAGGGATCTTCGAAGTCATCATGAAGGGGTCTGAAGGTGAAAATTTCAGACTATCATCATAGGAGGAGAAGGTGACATGTGCTGTGGTAGTCCCTCCACATATTCAGCTACCAGGAACTGTAATACACTCTTTTTTCTGATGGTTCCTGCCATCTTGTAGGGCTACATGGAAAATAAAAAGCTGCTGTATGGAGTTCTACATGGCATGTTGTTGTAATGCACTAAATAGTTTATTTAGTTGTTGTTTTTGCACTGGGTGTTTGGTAATTTGCACTGTCCCATGGTCTGTCCCATTTCCCCTTACCCCCCTTCTCCCAAAAGCCCAGGCGGTGATGGTTTGTCCCAGGTTACTCCTTCCCTTGCCCCTCCTCACATGTGTCCCATTGTCTTCCTCCGCCCCCCATTGACCCGGGGCTTTAAAGTCTCCCACTATGAGGAATTCCCTCTCTTTCTCTCCTGGTAAGCCACCTCCGTCTCATCCAGGATCCCCTGGAGTAATTCCACAATAACACTGTGGGACTGAGGGTCCCGAGAGGAGAAGAGTGCCTCCAGTCTTTTACTTTTGTTCTTGTAAAGGCTGCAAGGGGCCAGGGTCCAGAGCTGGTCAGATTGGTCCCACACGGCCCCAGGAGAGACCAGCCAATTTTACAGCATGTCACAGAAGCTGTGAAGGGACAAGGTGCATCAAGTCAGGTCGCAGAGCTGAAAGCCATCCAGCTGGCTGTAGATATTACTGAATGAGAGAAATGGCCAGTGCTGCACCTCTGCACTGACTTCTGGATGACAGTAAATGCACTGCAGGGGTGACTGGACCAGGCTGCTGAATTTTGAAAAGGCATTGTTGCCCAGGTAGAGAAGCTGGCTGTAAAAGTATGTTGTGTAGATGCACTTGTACCCAGGAGTGGGGCTACTGAAGAGCATTTCAAGAATGGACAGGTGGATTGAGCTGCCAAGATAAAACTGCCTCAGGTGGATCTGGACTGGCAGCATAAGGGTGAATTATTGCTGGTTGGTGGGCCCATGATGCCTCAGGCCCGCAGGGAAGAGATGTAACAAATACTGATGGGCTTGTGGCTTAACTATGAGGTGGATTTAACAATGGACACTATGTCCCAGGTGATCCATAACTGTGAAACACGCACTGTGATCAAGCACGCCAAGCAGGCACAGCCCCTGTGGAGTGGTGGATGATGGTCAAAATACAAATACGGGGATGTTTGGCAGGTTAATTACCTGCCAAATTAAATAATCACACTCCTGCAAACCCACCAAGGCGGGCCTATGTGCTGACAGTGGTGTAAAGAACCACTGGATGGCTGGAGATGTACCCTGTTCCACTGCCTGGAACACCAGCTTGGGCCTTGAAAACCACAAGAGGCAAACTTCTCTGTGTCAGTACTCTTAACAACTGGTATAAGCTGAATGCTCACTCTGTGACTGTTTTATTTTCATTTCTGCTACAGTCAAGATTATTGGCAAATTTCCAGCATCAGTGAGATAGTTCTTCCAAAAGACTAAAGAAATTAGCACTGAAAGAACTCTGAAACAGGATCTCAATTTCTTAGCTGGACTTCAACTTGGATTCTCTTCCTCCTTTTCTTCCCTTTCTAGACAGCAGTATCTTTGAATGTGAATACAAAGTACTTCCTGATGTTGCTGAAAAGCATCAAAATAGTCTAATTTCCCTTTTTAAAAAATTTATATTATCATCAGGTATAAGGAGATAGATATATTATTTCTTAATACTTCTAATTATTTTCGCATCAATTTAATTGTGGTCTCCAAACACTTTCACAGATGTCTGTAGATATTGTTACTGGAGCTCTGCAGCTTTACTGTTTCATCTCTTCTACAGGGAGTTCAGTGCTTGCCTACTGGACAGACTACTGAGCTCATCCATTTTTTTAAAAAGGCATTTTTTATTTACTCAGATGCCTACAATATGCTATTACAATAGTATTTATTGATAGTCTGACTTAAACCAGCTTCTTAGACTAATCAGAATCCTTTTTTCTCCCTTCAAGAAAATTACAAGTTTGGTTGATAAATCAGGTGCACTTCCCTATCTTTATGTGAATATGAGCACAGAGATTAATATTTTCCAAAGTTATTTTTAGAGCTGTTTTCCTAAAAATGCAAAATTTGACATCCTAATAAATGTGATGACAAGTTTAGGAATTTCTAAGGATTTTTATATATAATAATTGGATGATTCTAATTACTTTATATGCATTTAACAGATTAAAAATTGAGTTATTTCACAGATGTTATAATTTATTCACTTGGGAAAAATAATTGATCTTGAAATGATCACAGAGTGAAGTCTGTACTTGCCTGAAAATAAGCTGGAGCTGGATCCCTTTGAATTTACTGTACGCTCTTCACCACATAGGAGCATGGCACTGGGCTAATGCAAAAATGTTCAGTGTGGGCCTGGGACAAAGGGACTCACTATCGTAGAACCATAGACTACTTTAGGTTGCAAAAGACCTCTGAGATCACCAAGTCCAACCCTTAGCACTGCCAAGCCCACCACTAAACCATGTCATTAAGTCCACATCTACTCAACTTTTAAATCCCTCCATGAGTGGTGACCTCACCACTGCCCTGAGTAGCCTGTATCAGGGCTTGACAACCCTTTCCATGAGGGGATTTTTCCTGATAATAATCCAGCCTAAACCGGGTGCAACTTGAGGCTGTTTCATCTTGTCCTGTCACTTGTTACCTGGGAGAAGAGACCGTTCCCCACCTGGCTACACCCTCCTGTCAGGCAGTTGTGGTGAGTGATAAGGTCACCCCTCAGCTTCCTTCTCTCCAGACCAAAGTCCCCCAGCTCCCTCAGCCACTCCTCATTTGACCTGTGCTCCAGACATTTCCTCACCCCATTGCCCTTCTCTGGACATGCTCTAACACCTCAACGTTTTTCTTGTCACGAGGGACGCAAAACAGACCACAGTTTTCAAAGGTTGATGAGGGGGATGAAACATGGTTTGGTGCCTTTTGCAATACAGCGACTTAACTGCAGTCAAACTTGTAGATGGTGCAGGAAGAGCTGCAGGATTACCCAGTTAGATTGTTTAAAGGGAGCTCAGACTCTGAGGTCTGAACCTCTTCTCTGTTATAACAAATTTTAAATGGGTATTGAAGCTGCAGCAATATTCAAATTTCTTATGCTAAATTTTACTTCCATATAAAAATAAATCAACGGTAAATTTTTTGAGGCCAGACTGATATTCTGGCAGTACTTATTTGCCAGTGTGTAACCATTTTGAAATGAAGAAATGCTCTGCAAAACTTCTTACAAACAATTTTTGACGTGATGCACTTCCTATCTTTTAATGCAGTAGCATGAAACAAAGAATATATGACACAGTGAGAGGGACCAATTTTATTTTTATTTATGCCTCAACATATATTATAGGTGTTACGGATAAGTTAGTAATTCGTGCTGGGAAAATATGATTAATAGAATAATAGAATATAATACTACAAAGGAGAAGCAAGATTGCTTCACCGGGTGGCTTGAAACTGCTGTCTGAAACTGCAGCTGGCAGTCAGAGGGGAGGGTGGCATTGACATATGAAATAAGATTCAACCTGCACAGGAGATGGGCGTCCTTCTGGCATGTACAGGAGAATGCCCCAGCCATGATGGCCCGTGAAGATGCTCCTCTCAGATAGGCAGGACCATCAAGAACATGCATCTGAATACAGGATTCTGGGAATCGGGGAGCAGATACACATTGGTTCCCGGACGCGGCTTTGTCCAGCACAGGACGGAGAATGGACTGTACATGAATATGAAAAAACCCAAAGAAAGACAAAGGGGCTCCACCGCGGGCAAGAAAAAGAGTATAAAACCTGGACTTGGCAGGGCAGCAGCAGCGAACAGGGGGATTTGGTGCGATAGAGGCCGGATCAGAGCTCACCTAGCTCCGATCCCGGGCTCGGTGCTATTTTGATTGTGTGCTGTTGGGACTGTATAATGATCGCGACTAAATTTTATATTTTTATTTTTATTAAATTTGGCTGATTCCATTTTTACATATAACATAGGGGTTGTACATGTGCTTGGAGGCCTGTCCCGTGGAAGGCTTTGCCTGGCAACCAAGCAGGGCAGAGAAAGCCTCCATAATCGGGCAGTGAGTGATCCCCCCGCATTGGCCGGTGGGGCAAATGCCCGCCAAAACCGCCCGCCAAAAAACTGCCCGCCAAAAAACTGCCCGCCAAAACTGCCCGCCAGGCCGGGCTGTGGGAGGAGCCATAGCAGGTTAGAGCAGCTAGCCGCAACACAACGCCAGCCATTTTCGCTTTGGGTTTCTTAGAGGGGTCAGGGGGTCGCTCAGAGGGTCAGCTTGGTCCTTCTCCTCCACCTCCGGCCTCCCGCCTTTTTCTCCCAGTGGTCCTGCTTTCTGCCCGCACCTGCTTCGCCCTGAACGCCTTTTTAGCGAACCAGCTCACCACAGGGACAACCTCATGCTCTGCTGCCTCCCTGACGGAGCGGGCACCTCTGCAGGTAGTCGCCTCCGTCGTGTTTCCTGGGCACAGCTGACGCCAGCCTGCACCCAGCCGCAGCCACCACCGTTGCTGTAAAAACAGGACCACACTCCCGGTACTAAAAGTGATTTCAGTATTTATTATAATAAAAAGAAAGGCCGAAAGCAAGGGGGCCCACAGGCGAAGCAGGAGCGTTCTCATCAAGGATTCTGTAGCATCGGCGATGGGTCTTCTTGAGTAGTGATGTCTCCGATGTTCCAGGTGATCAGTACATGTTTAGTGGGTCAGATGCCCCTTTTTATCCTGTTTGTTGTCCCTTTGGGTTGGTTTCTTTTTGGATCCTTCATTTGCATGAAGGTTTAAGGTGCTTGATTGGCCCATTACAGTTCTGTCCAGGCTGGCTCATTTCGCTTGGGAAGCGATGCACTTTACTTAGGTGTGTTATGGTACGTTGAGTACTGTATTTCTTATAACTAACATTTTAACCCCTTTTACAATATAACAACCAAGTAACAGTACATGCTTAACAATTATCAACTATTTTACAAACGTTTCTGACCTGTTTTTAACAGTCGCTGTTTCCTGGGCTGCCTGTCCCACTAACCTGCAGTAGCATTAGCCCCTAGCGACCAGCTCGTCGCCACCTCCTGCGCCCAGCCGCCACCGTCACCGCCACCGTGTTTCCGCGCTGCCTGCACTCGATCCCGCCCACAGCCACGATGCCCCGACCTGGGAAGCTGCAGGTGCTCTAGGACTGCGCCTGGACCACGACAGCCTGTTCTCTGCCGACGGAGGGAACACACAGCCTGCTGCTGTTTGGAAATGGCGCCCAGCCCACCATGGGAGCTGTGCAAAGACACCGCGGTTCGCAGCACACACGCTCCACCCGCCAAGTCAGCGCTGACAGAGCGCCGGGGTTCTTGTGGTAGCGCTGTCCCTGTCTTCGGTTTCTTTCTCCATCTCTCTTTTTCCCTCTGTGCTCCTTTTCCTAACTCACTTTTGTAGGAACACTTAACCCCTTTTTATCAGTAAACGAGTCTCAGATCTAATATTGCTGCATTTACGCTTTATTCTCCTCTGAGACATCTATCAAAAAGAATCCTCCCCGACCGCCCATTTTCCAGTGGGATGGGACACAGAGAGTATACAACACCGAAATTAATGCTTAATGCAACTTTTTTGGGCAACTTTCAAAGCTTGACCGACATCTTTGTGTGCAAGTAAAATTTCTGACTTGTGTATCCCACTGTCCTCTACCGTTTGTTTTACTGCTGTCAAGTTTGCTGACCTCTGTTACTCACCTGACTGGGAAGTAGCATTGCAGCATCATCATTTGGTACACATATTCTCCAGCTGTATGCTGAATGTGAAAAATAATTAAGAACTTTTTAAAGGCTTAGGAAAAATAGGATTGATTGAGAGAATCAGATACTTTATCAAATACATATACTTATATTCCATACCGCATAGGGAAAGATATACCTTTAGGCTTCTGAAGTATGTCATTGTGTGAAATGTGGGCATTTAGAAAAGGTGGGTGATTTTGTTTGTTCTTTTAGCTAAGACAGGGTACCCTACATACGAAGAGAGATTTTAAAAAGCAAACAATCACTTATTAATAGATTTCACTTTAACAGGAAATTTTTGCTGTACTGAAAGAGAACAGGTACTTTGATAAATTGGATGAAGCATATTATTTTATGTTAAATATGACAGATATGCTTAAAGCCTTTTAAGAGTATGAAGTTTGAAAATTTGAGTATATGTAAAACTGAACTGCAAGAACTGGGAAATAACAGGAAAACTTTGAATGCATGATCCTTAAACTAAGAGAACATTAGAACAGAATTATGCTACCATATAAAGACTGATGATGTGCACAGACAACGTTTTTTTAGTTGGGCTACTTCTGGAACATAATTCACGTGTTTGCTAATTTTTGACTGTTTTGTTTTCCAATGTTAATTATGTTCATTTAGCATATGTTACCTACATTATCTTGGAGGGAGGTGTCCTAGGGTGAGGTTATGATGCTTGTATCCCCANATTTGCCCTAATCCAGGACAGAGGTACTTGATATTACTTTAAATAGTGAAGTATGACATTTTAAATTATTAATGTGCAGTTTTTTTCTTTCTCAATTATATAAATAATAACAAACAATTGCAGGCACATCTTTCCTAAATAAGCAGAATCACCGTCAGGCCAAAATGAATGAAATGAAAGCTTTTCCTGCTTTCATTTCAGTCAGGGGTATGTTAGAATTCTGAATATTCTAAAGGATTTGCTTTTTGAGACCCACCAGAAGTTTTTCAGGGTCCTCTGAGTCCCACTTATTTAAAATTCACAATTATGCATCAAATTATTAACTAAAAGCAAATTGTAAACTTATGTTTTGCACTCCTTAGAAAGTAAACATATAACATTTCTTCCATTTTGTCCTACAAAAGGAAATACTGAAGTTTTATTAGTCCATTTCATATCTGACAAAGGTTTTTTTAGTGTTTCTTACTAAAGAAAAATCAAAAATGCACAGACAGAAACAAATCCAATATGCACTGACATTTTAATCTATTAGAGCAAGTTGTTCTGCATCCATGTATAAAAATAATAATAGGTCATTAATAAGCATGGAACATTTGTAAGGAAGGTCTGGTTCCAAAGTCAGCTTGGTTTGAGCATTTTCTGTGAATTGCTATAAGATCATATATCTCAGCTCCAGAAAGGCTAAATGGAAATTTTAATGCGCTGCATGCCAGATGCATCAATGGAATTTACTCCCTCTAGTCTAGCAAGATCAGTTACTTAAGCAGCTCTTACTCCACAACCATTCTTTTTTTTTTTTTCTTTTTAAAAAAATATTATAAATGGCTATCTATTACAGAAGAACTGGAATTTGGAATGTTGCTTATTCATACCTACCTTTCAAAAGGCTAAGTTTCTAAGTCATCTATTACTGAATCTATTAGAAAAAAATAAATCACGTATCCTCGCTCTAAAGTAGCTCTTATTTCTCTTTGCTTGGAAGGGAAAAGGATAAACTCCTGTTTGTCTCTCTTCCAGATCCTAGTATGGAATTACTTAGATCTCTACAAAGATGCAGGACAGGAATTGTAGTTGTTTCTGTATAAATGAGCAGTAGGGGCTCTCCAAAACATGTGAGTCTTCTACAACCCCAAACCCATAAGAACAATTAGGTAATTCAGCTGCCTTGCCTTCAATACCTTTTAAAGAACAGCATGGGAATTTCTCTTTTTCTTAATTAATTTAAATGTCTGATAGAATATGTAGCCTACAATCCTAAATTGTTTGGTTAGGGCATTAGTTTAGAGGGTTTATCATGTGTAGTTTGCATCTACCCACAGAATGGAGAATGAAAGTTTCATATTAAGTGGGGCATAATTTTTAAGGATATCCATTCTAAGTTTCAGAATATGACGTCCAGTATATACTTAAACTCTTGTTCTATCCTTTGTAAATTCCTCTGCCAATATAACTAGATTTCTGCCACTGCTTCCACCTGCCTCTTCCTTTGAGGTAGTCCCAGGAGTGATACCAGATCATTAGATGCCAGAGTAACGGTTTTATCAAATCACTGCAAGCCAGTATGAGTTGGAGCAGAGCCAAGGACAGCCTTAAGTTTTGCTGAAGGGTGAATTCAGTTCTTCAAAGCATCATTGACTTGGAAAGTAGCACGTGGTACGCACTGGAATTTTGCAGATCACCCAAGTGTCCAGTCCAGTCTCCTTCACTTGGTCACTGCACAAATAAGTGAGACTACAAGCAACATAATGCTGATGAGGAACAACATTTTCCATATGTCTTTGTGTGACCATTTCTATCAAACAAAGACATGAGAAATGTTAAATATTCATTCTGTAAATATATAGTGCCTTCTCTTTTGAATTTTGCTATTTGCAATAAATTTACATAATATAATTTCATTCTTTTAAAATAAGATGAAAATGGATAGAAGGAATTTGCTTTTCCATATGTTTTTATTTCATGACATATTTATAGCATTAGCTTTGTTAAGGGATAACAAAACACATAGACACAAGCGTTTCCCAGGAAATGAAACAATCAACTGTTTAAGTTTAGGGTCACTGCCTCTGAAAACCAAAGAGAAATATGGCACAAGGCACTTAAAAAAAAAATACTTCCAAGACAGTTTAACTGAGTGTAAATAATATAGCACATTCCTAAGATCACACACATCCAGATCTGTCAGGCAAGTAGAAGGTAGTAACACTCAAGATTCAGCCAATGCGGTTGTTTGGAATTTAACTGCTAGAAAGATTTAGGCACTGACATGCTTCTACCATAGTTTCCAGAACTGCCAATAAGGCCTTTGCCTGTTCGCCAGGGAAGAATAACATGCTTTCAAATACTTCTTGAAGAAACTGTGGTAGTTTTTCAAAAGTTTCTAGCTCTTTGAAATATGTATCTACCAACCAATCTCCAGAAGATGCATTTTTCATCTTAGAGCTATCATAAACCATTACTGGAAGTACATTTGAACAAGCTGTTGCTCTCAGAGTTACAGTCAGGGGTGTAGACAAATTATAAACAGAACAAAAATTAATTAGCATTTTAGTAAATGAAATCAAACACAGTTCTTTCTTCTGATTGCAAAAATCTTGTTCTCTGCATTCATAGAAGTTTTCAATGCTCTCTCCTGGATAAACAAGATTCAAAAGTTCTTCCTTTACTGCGACTGACTCAACACAATCCAGTGGCAATTTCTCGTGGGAGTTCCTTTGCTCTAGAAGGACTGGCCCTTCAGGAAAAACACAAACATTAATAACAACAGCACGTTTTGTGATGGATTGGCAGCTGAACAAGATTTTTGGGTTGCTTACTGCCAGAAGCCAGGTGTCTGTTTAAGTTCCTTTTTCGAACCAAGTTACGTTAATATAAGTGATAACTTACACATTTGCAACACAACATAGAACCTGTAGAGAGACCCTTTGTAACAATTTCTTTACAATATTGTCTTAACTTGCATAGAGTATGCAAAAATGTAAGGTTAATACTTTTGTAAAATTCTGTTAAATACTTTGTAGACTAGCTTATTTGCTGACTTCTAATTAAAGGCATGTTACTATGATGGTCTTTATTTTATTTTTCTGGATAGTGTGGCCAATCTTATGCCTTATGCTGTGCAGCAAGGTAAACAAACTGTTGGGGTAGGAATCCAAGCCTTCCCCAAAAACTGAGTTTAAAAATTTGATCTTAACAGATTTCTGAAACACAAAACATAATTACTGTAATAAATAGATTTCAAGTAAGCAAATGAGACATGCTTATTTGTTCAGAACTAGCCTGAACAAATAAATCCTTTTGGTATTTCCTGTTTCTTAGTAGAAGGGACCTATTAATATTTAAAGAGCTTACACGTCTCTTGGGAAGTTTAAGAAAGGCTGCATCAGTAAGAAAAAATGAATGCTGTTAAAACACTACAAGTGTTTTTCAAATACAAACACATCAGGAATCTTCTTACATAAATTTGTATTACTATGCTAAAGTAATGATACCATATTAACATGAACACTTCAAAATATAATCTAATGACAAAAGGTGAACTCCCACATTTCATATCAGCAACAGATATTTTAATTTTGCTCAGATTAAAGCTGTATCATTATTATTATTACTGATTATTTAGTATCATTAACTTCTGTGTTCTAAATTATTGAGCTATGTAAATTCACACTGAATAGGTAACATGCTTTCTACTATGGGCCTGTCAGTTACTTGACAGGCCATAACTCAGAGTGTGACAAAGGCAAAGACAAAGGTACACACAGCCTTACACTTGCCAGAAAACCTTGATGAATGCAAGTGCAAATAGAGCTCTTCCCCTACAATAACAAGATCATCCACCACCTATTCTTCACAACAGCCTAGGAAAAAGGCACATCTGTTACTGCAGTGCCATTTCCAGCTGAGGAGCTGGGCTTACTATAATATTGGCTATTGCATCACTACAAGTGATAGAACTGAGCCCAGGTATTGGCTTGGCATGTTGGATGCCAAGGTGACATGGCACAGTAGAGATACAAAACACCTGGGGGCTACAGAACTGACTCAGTAAACAGAGGTAGAACTGCAGAAGGAATGTATTGATTATCATCTGGTGCTTGCACAACAGACACAGACACAGCCTTTAGGGGGCAGGAGAAGACTGTAAATACAGGGGGTCATATGCCAAGAATCTATTAAAATTTAGTTTCTCTACCTTAATTAATAGGCTGCCTAAATACACTCTTCTGCCTCATGACTAAGCACAGATTTATTTTTACTGAAAAAATCTGGGTTCGGCACATAAAGCACAGTTTACACTAACACAGTAGGGCAATGGTACAGATATTGCAAACACTCATTTTAGTAAGTCAATTAAAATAAGGAAGAGCTGCTATCCAAGATGATTCTTTGTGGATACTTGGGGTTTTTTTTAAAACATGCTAAATTAAACATGTACATTGGTACACTACATACTTCAAGATACAAATACCCTGTCTCTGACCAAAAAATATTGTTTAAAACATTGTGTACTTGCCTAAGGAGCAAAGTACTTTTTTTTAGAAACTAAGGCATCCCTCCCACTATTATCCATAAACAGCAGTTATGATTATAATATCAATTACTTTCTTAAACTTAATAACTAACTTAATTGTGTTTAGAGACCATCACATCAATTTTCACAAATGCCGAAAAAATGGATGTTGAAATACATGAATATATAGATTTAACCAATCTGGTTTTGCGTTGTGGTAAAAATAGATCAAAACAATAGAAAATACTTAGCCTTGATTGGTGACTAGGTAATCCTTTTTTTCATTAGTGGAGAATATGGTTGCAATGCATATGGTGTAAAATGCAGGATAAAAACATTACCATATTAGAAAAACATGTGGAAATCCTGGTTAATTTCATATTCAGCTGATCAAGATAAGTGTGAAAACAGTATTATTTTTACTGTAAACAAACCAGCTTGGCTTAAAAGCGTTCTGAAATAATTCATATTAACTTTGTATTTTAGGAAACTGTCAAGAAAAACACTGAGAACTTCATATGGATTCAGGACAGAGGATAATTTCCCTAAACTAGTTTAGCATAAATGCACTCACCCCCATGCTGAAGTAGCAGCTTGCCAATTTCTACATGTCCGTTTGACAGTGCATCATGCAAAGGAGTCACCCCATCCACTTGACTGAGCAGGTCTACCTCTGGACAACGCTCCAGAATTTCACGGACACACACTGTGCTACCATGGTTACAGGCTTCATGCAAAGGCGTCCAGCCAGCATAATCTGAATTATAAATCAAGAGAAGTTTTAAAACAGCAGAAGTAGTACTGAAATGTTAATGTCATTCATTAGACAGAAAAACAGTACTTTCTAAATACTCATTACAGCTGGAATGGCAGCTTGTGATTTCAAAACAAGAAATTCTATTGAAAAACATCTGAAAAAAATATAGCATTTTTAAAAATCAGTAGAAAATACGATGTTAAAATACACTTCAGTTATAAATTCATCTTACCTTAATGTTTGCTGTAAAGTCCTCACTTTGTGTTATTTAAAAAAGAAAGAGTTTCAGACTGTATAAATACAAACTTCTTACCAAACAGATACTAATATAGTTCTTTATGTGTCTTAATTTATTAGTTCTGTAGAGAAAATGAATAACTTACCTTTAACATTAATGTCTATTCCTGGCAAAGAGAGAAGCTGAATCAATCTCTCCACTTTGTTATTTCTGCAAGCTTTATGCAGGGCTGTCTCTCCTACCATGAAAAATTAATAGATTACACTAGACTAGACAAGATAGCAACTAAAGAAAATAATCAAAGGGTCTGGAACTAGGAGACCTGGTTATGTACCAGAAAACTCAATAATGAGTACAATTTTCCTTTATCCTTTTTAAACATCTTAAAAGAAAAAAAAACCCCACGGAGCTTCTGTTCCACCAGAGATCCAGCAATGAAATTGTACTGCAAATGGTTTAACGCAGGAATTATCTCCCCTCTAGTTCAAGGTTTAAAGCTTCAATCACACTATAAAAGTACCAAGTGATCACAAAACACCAAAAAATACTGGGTTTTGAAGCAATAAAACTTTAGAGTGCAGTTGCCCTCCCTTAAATTTATTCATGACCCTACATTAAGATGTATGGTTCTTTTAACACAGTGTTTATAGCTTAATTCAAATTAATGTTTCTGGCTAAGCACAAGTGCCTCTACACACTGAAGTATAAATCAAAACTTCAAATCTATTAGCAGATGGTTTGCTGTTTCTCAATAGGCTCTCTGACTTGGCTACAGTAGAGAAGGAGGGGAGAAAGAGGGGAAAATAATAATAACAATAACAATAACAATAATAATACGAAGAAGAAGTAATAGTAGTAGTAGTAGTAGTAGTAGTAGTAGTAGTAGTAGTAGTAGCAGCAGTACGAGTAGGAGTAGTAGTAGTAGACCCTGGGGAAAAAAATTCCAAATCATAGTACCATATACAGCTGACATAAGTGTGAAAAATTAAACAGCAAACAACTGAGAGCTGCTGCTTATATATGCATAGACACCTCTAGCTTCTGTGTAATAAAAACTTCAGACACATGCTAAATGCTGTTTTCTTTTCAATAATTGATTAGCTTTGAACAAGAGCCAAAGGAAAATCCTGACACCAGGTGAAAGATGATGAAC
>VYZP01056936.1:344-15400 GCA_013400635.1 Hypocryptadius cinnamomeus | reverse complement strand
AATATTCACCAACTCGACATTTTTATGCTTCCAGTACTGCAGAATAAACTCACTTGAAAAGCTGCAATCCCACAAAGTTACCACTAAAGATAATATGCTGGAAAATGTTGAATTTTAATCTGTTTAAGCATACAGGCATTTTTTACTCCATGCCTTCACTGCTTGTAGTCTGTAAAGTCTCAAAATGCTAATACTCAAGAGGAAACATAAAGGGGTAGGTTTGAGTTTTCTTGGCAAATTCTGACCACTGACTTTTTAGAAGGACCTACAGTGCATGTTGTAGAATTCCTATGATCAGTTATGGAAGCATTCCAGCAAAAAGGAAAAAAGAAGTGTCCTACAGATGGTCAATGTAAGAAAACTTCAGTTTACATGTAAATAAGCAGAGCTTCTTACTATGGAGAAAATCCTTTTATCTTCATTGGCTTCATTAACTTCCCTATGAGACTACACCTGGACACAGACTTGGTTATCCATGACCATAATATTTTCTTTAAAAAAAATTAAAATTAAAAGTAAGGTTTAGTGAATATGTAAATACAGCTCACTTTTGCAGTTATTAAAATTCTTCAGTTCTGTCAATATGGTTAACAAATCATCAGCCCTACCAGAATGTGCCATAACTTACAGTAAACCTGAGAGCATCATTTTGAGATTTTTTTTTGAAGGTGCCCTCATTTTGATTAGTGAATAAGTACACACTAATATAAAATATACTCTCTGCAAAACAGAAATGAGCTTGAAGACAAAGTATATTTAAGTTTTATTTAAAGCAAATGTCAGTGTTTGTAATGTCCAGTGAGCAGGTAAGTTTTTATTTCGTTGAATGAACTTAAGGTTGAAAAAGGGGAACATACAAATCTACTTGACAGCAGTCTGGTATCACTGCAGGAGGAATTTAAGACATATGATGTCTTTGTATAAAAGTGCAAAATGTGAAACTGAGGCAGGGAGCTCTCTGCCAACAGATTTCAAAACAGGCATGAACCAGACTGCAGTTAACAATGGTATTTTTGATAGGTGAATATAAACTCACTACATCATTTGAAACCCTTTTAACTGATTTTCAAGTTTAAAAGAAACACAGTGAGCTGCATGAGAAGACAGGAAGAACATTATTGAACAAGATTGCATATGACAAGTATTCAGCTACAAGGTGATTTAATACCAATGATGTGATGTTCTTCAACACCCACAGAACAAATATTCTTGATGAGGTCATGCTACTTATTACTAGATTGTTTCCATAAAATGTTACAAGTCTGGTATTCAGGATTTCTCTTGAACAATGTGCTGCAACTACTGTCCTAGAAACAAGGTCTGCTGAGGAAAGAAATTTGTATTCTTAGGGAGGGAGCTTTGGGGTATGAAGATGCCCTGGAAGCCACTGTTTAATACTATAACAATCTGGATAATTAGAAGTAACAATTACTTTAATTATCAAACATTAATTTTCACAGTAATTTTAATGGGAAATGGTAAGAGCTTTGTTAAGCAATAAATACATTATATGCCATTTGACTAAACTGAAACATTGGCATGTAGCAGTTAGTATGTTTTGGTCTCAAAATTTCAAAGGCAGTCAGAGCACTCTGCATTTGTGGAAATCTATCATAAGCATTTAACAAGATACTAAACCTATTTTCTATGACAATTCTATCAGAGATTTTGGTTTTAGATCTGTCTTCACAAGGGTCATAGGTTAAAGATGGGACTAAAAACTGAACACCATGGCCTGGTAGCCTGCTTTCCTTAACTAAAGTAAGGAAACTTTCAAAAGCTGTGGTACTGAAATCTTTCTTCCCTATTAAATGAGCAGGAATAGATGTCTTACCCTTTTCCTTAATGAAAAGTAAGGAAGATGCCTTTATAGACCACTCATTACATTCATAGACCAAAAGAAGGATCAAGCTGAATGTTATGGCACTCATCTGAAGCCTCAGATTCAAGGAAAAGAGCACCATGACCAAAATAACACTGTAGGACTTGCTCCCCTGACTCTGCTTTTATCAATCTTTGTAGTAAGGGAAAGGTGGGCATCCTCCAGAAAATAAACATGGATTGAAATACTAGTAATGGGTATGGAGAGCAAAAAATAAATTGAAAAGGATGTAACTGAACTGACAGTCCTCCTATCTGACCACGGAACAAGAAAGGAACCAGTGAGATAGCTACAGTAAAAATATAGCTAAACCAATTTATAGACCATTCTTTACACTTTTAAACAAAAATATTAGCAGAATGTAATAAGAGAAAAGAGATAAAACATCTTTGTGGAGTTGATTTTCTACTGTCAGGTTCACAACAAGCTGTTAACTCCCACAACTGTGGAATTTAGAAGCAACCTATTACTTCCCCTGAAGAGAGCTGACTAAACCAACCAGATTGCAACTTAGGCCACTGAGCCTAAGCTCATCTAAAAATTTCTCCAGCATATAAACAACATAAAATATAAATTATTTAGAATTATATTGTTTATCATAAGAATTACCTACATTTTCATTTCAGTTACTTATTAACTTTCTAGCACAGGTTAAAATAAGCAATTTGCTAACAAAATGCAAGTGGTTAGGTAAGAACCCACAGAGTTGCAAAATTTTGTTCCTCAAATCTACTAACAGTAAATGTAATGAACAGAATCCACAGAAGTACTGGAATATGGAAAAAACCCAATACTATGAGAGCATAAAAGTAAACTGAAACTGAAGTTCTTTTTACACAAAGTAAACTGTCTGAATTACTGCATAACATCTTTAGCAGTTCCTCTCACTCTTATGCCCTGAAGAGCATACTAACCTCAACTTTTTTTACCCCTGACATTTAAAAGTCAGCCTTTGGTCCAACTATGAATGAGTTTGTACATGACAAGAACAATGATCAGTAGAATATTTTACCTCCTCCTTAGGACTTAAGATTTCTGTAAAAGAGGTGAGGCAAACAAGATTGGCATATATATATATTTATACCATGCACATATACATATTCTGCATATCACAACCGTTGTTATAATTCCAAATATGTTAATGATTGGGTGTATTGGGTCTGACTGAGACAGCTAATTTTCTTCACAGCAGCCCTCAAAGTGCTGTGCTTTGTATGGGAAGCTAGAAAGGTGCTGGTAACACACCAGTCCTTGGCTACTGCTAAGCAGTGCCAGCACAGTGTCAACACTGTCTCCGTAAAATTCCCCCTCACCAGCAGGCTGGGGTTGGGCAAGATCCTGGGAGAGGACACAGGCAGAGCAGCTGAGCCAAAGTGACTTCCATACCACATGGTATTAGCTCAGCAATACAAGACAAGAGAAGACAGGAGGGTGAAGGGGGCATTCCTTATTTAGGACATGTCTTCTGGAGCAAACTCATGCTGAAGCCCCCCTTCCCAGGAACTGGCCAGACACTACCTACTAATGATCTTTTGGTTTCCTTTGGTCCCATGTGTGGACTTTGCTTTAATAAACAGCTTGACCCAAAATTTATTTCTTCAATCTTATTTTGTTTTCCCTGTTCTGCTGAGGAGGGGAGTGTTAGAGTGGTTTGGTGGGCAGCTGGTGTTCAGCCAGGGCCATCCCACTATATTGGGACAAAATAGTGGGATTATTTTTTTTAGAATTATACGATGGCATGGAAACTCACAGATGTCAGGAAAACAACAGTGCAGCTAAACTTGATGCAACTAAGTTTCAAGAAACATAGAAATTAGGTTTCTAGGGGTACCAAAAGTCTTAAACATTTCTTCACAGAATTCCACAAGTGGCCTATCTGGAGAGGTGCTGTCTACCCTTGTACAGAGGAAATGTAGAAAGAGAAAAAAAGTACTGAGGTATATCTATGTCACCTTTCAGTCCTCTATCGTTTCCCACTGAAATGTTGGTGTCAGGACTCTCACAGCCTGTTGATGCTAAATTCCTGAAGAGAGATGGACTGCATGAAAGGCTGTCTGCCAGTAACATCCACAGCAGTAAGACTATTAATTTTAATTTGCCATTAAGTTCTTGGACAGAGAGAGAGAAAATATGACACTAATGCCTCAGTTGTTGCATTTGACATCATATTTTCATCAAGTGAAGCACCATCAGTGTTGTGTGAACTTGCAAGGGAAACCCTGAATTCTGAACCCACTGTACCAGACATACTATGAAGCCAAATCAATGATACTGATCCAAAATATAAGAACATGCAAACCAATCCCAAATCTGCTTAAGCAGTACTGCAGACTCTCATTCTAGCTTCCATCAAGAGAAATATCTGTCTTAGACTAGTAGGTACCTTCAGAGACCTCAACAAGTTAGAGAGCTGGGCAATCACCAACCATATGAAGTTTAACACTGTAAAGTGCCAGATTCTGCACTTAAGATGGGGCAACCCTGGATGTACAGACACACCGGGGAATGAAAAGCTGGAGAGCAGCACTGATGAAAGGGACCTGGGGGTCCTGGTCAGCAGAAAACTGCACATGAGTCAGCAGTGCCCTGGCAGCCAGGAGGGCCAACCCTGTCCTAGGGGGCATCAGGCACAGCATGGCCAGCGGGGCAAGGGAGGGGATTGTCCTGCTCTGCTCTGAGCTGGGGAGGCCTCACCTCGAGTGCAGGGGCAGTTTTGGGTGCCACAATATAGAGAAGACATTGAGGTATGAGAGAGTGTCCAAAGCAAGGCCACAAGGATGGTGAAGAGAGCAAGCCTTATGAGCAGCTGCTGAGGTCACTTGGTCTGTTCAGCCTGGAGAAGAGGAGACTGAGGGGAGACCTCATTGCAGCCATCAATATCCTCATGAGGGAAGAGGAGGGGCAGACACCGATCTCTTCACTCTCATGACCAGTGACAGAAATCAAGGAAATGGCATGAAGCTGAGTCAGGGGAGGTTTAGGCTGGACATCCATGGAAAGGGTGGTTGAACACTGGAAGAGGCTCCTCAGGGAAGTGATCACAGCACAAAGCCTGTGTGAATTCAGGAAGCATTTGCACAACATTCTGGAGCACAGGGTGTGACTCTTGGGGTATCCTGCACAAGGCCAGGCAGTGGATTTGATGATCCTGGTGGGTCCCTTCCAACTCAGCACATTCTATGATTCTGTGATTCTTCATATGCAGCTTAAGTAATTATCTTCAATATATGAGGGAAACCTAGGCTTCATTTCTGGAACATGAGAAAAATAACTTCTTACAGGGAAGAGAACCTACCTAAGGACCTGAGCTAAGCCTGGACTGCACAGAAACATTAGCATTCATTGCTTATTATAAAAAAAAAGTTACATGCAGTTACAGGGAGTAAGTGCAACACAGTAGTTATTTCATATCTGATTCACATTTTTCAGCCTCGACCACTGAGATTCAAATCTGTAAAAACACCTCATAAAAAAAACCTTAAAAAATAAAGTTATAGAAAATCATATGCTAGAAAAATTTCTGGCCTTTTCTTCAATTTAATTTCTAATAGCTTCATCTCTAAAGGTATTATTTTTGAGCAAGAGTATTGTAACACTCCCATAGAGGCAGAAAATTACTGCAACAAATTGAGAGAATGCCTAGGATGGCATATATTACATTAAAAAATAGAAGTCTAGACTTTGCCTCCTGTTGACTGGAAGCTGTCATTTTGGGTAATATGACTCCATATTTTAGTAAATGGCCACTACCTATGTCTTCATATTAAGGGCTGCACATGAATACAGCTTTAAAACTGTGCATGAATTCCTGTTTTACTCTAACACAGAGAGTTCTCTTCTGAATAGTCACTGCCCTCTTCCAAAGTTTGTCTTTCAATGACTTTTTAATTGGAAACTTACAAAGGAACGAAAACACAATTTCCCATCAGCAACGCTATTTCTCATTGTAAAAAATTTCTTGCAAAACACTATGTATTGGAAAAGAGCAGACCATGCCTAATTTGTGTTTTGGCAATTAATTCTACCAAAGAGGCTCTACATAATATAGTCTTTATATCCAGTTGCCAAGAAATAATTTTCAATCAAATGTCAATTTAATTAAACAGAACTCTTCCTTCCCTGATTTGACATAGATACAACTTCTCTGAGAAGCAAGAAAGCAAAATTTGAGTCTCACAATATATCTTCATTATTCTTCAAACTGCAGGCACCTAGTGTAACAGAATGACTACTGCTAGGTAACAGAAGATGTACTATCACAGTCATTACCCAAAGAAATACCAAACACTGTCCATCTTGCTTAGATTGTTACCTTTGTGCATTCAATTAATTCTTTCCCAATCACAGTTATGACTATTAGGAAGAATAGTGTAAGACTGCATTCATTACCTGGTCAGAAAAAGACTGCAAGGAAAAATAGAACTTTAGTTAAATATCTTTGAACTTAGGTTGCTACAAAATTGCTTTTTACTCAAGGCTATTCCATCCCAAGTCAAACATCCTTTCTATTTCACTAGTACAATGCATAATAACAAAATACTTCCAAGACAATACACATTTCTATTCTTAAAGGCAGTAAGTGATTTTATATTAAAAAAAAAAAAAAAACAAAAAAACAACTCACAAGGTTTATTCAACATGGCATTGGCATGTGTCACTACCTTCATGCTCATCCAGGTGGTTATCAATTGATCCTTACCCGTATCACCTGGAAAAATGCTGTGGCAAATAAGATTACTAATGCTTTTTTAGGGCCAAAGCACAGTAAAATTCAGCAAAACATAACCATCTCATCTAGAAATACCATTTCCAAACCCTAGAAATTGAAAAATGATTGGGAATGAGCTGGTCATTCAAACTAGGAAAGGAATTAAAATAGAACCTATTTTTTATCTCCACCTTCTGGCAGGTTGTCATGATTTGGGTTCACTGGCACAAAGAAAAATATCAGCAAGGTAATACAGTGGAATAAACTGAACAGCCAAACAACAAATAGCTACAAAATCTCACAGCAAGAAATAAGAAAGTAACCAGAATAAAATACAAAACAGTGTCTGAGAGGGAGAAGAAAACACAAGATGACTCAGAAAAAGACAGACAATTCAGAAATACATTTTATGTCTTTACTGAATGTACACAATACAAAGAATGGCTAATAGTACATTAGACTATTTATAGAACTTTTACACTATATTTTTATATTGCTTCTCCATTGTTTTTATGCTTTCCTCCCCTCTTTTCATAATGATTTTTTTTTTTTTGCAATTACCCACATTTACCAGATTCCATGGTCATCTGAAGTAATCCATCAAGAGCCCTGGAAAGCAGACTTGTACTGGATACTTTTAGGTGACTTAATACGACAGGCACACATTGGTATTCCACAAATAAAGCTTTCCCTTCATCTGTCTTCAAGTCTACACGAAGGGACTCAAATGCCTGAGCCAGGTAATCCACTGAAAATATCAGAATACAGGCAATGAAACTTCTATAATCATTGTTTCATTAAGCCACGTGAACAACCACCTGACAGCTACCATGCAGACAGACGCTTAAAAGTTAAACAGATGAAAATATTAAATTTACTTTTTATTTGAAGACACCCTCCGCCTATTTTTATTCATTAACAATCCATTGTGAGTGGAGAAAAAGATTATCTACAATTCATATGTTTAAGAAAAACATAGCTACAAATGTAAAGTCCTGCAAATATTTTGTTAAAGAGGAAAAAAAATACAAACTCGCATAGTTTGAGACAATATTGGTTTCAACATCTGGGAAACCTCTATTAAGGGAGTCAGTGGCTGATTTGTCTGAATGAGAGCAATTATTTTCATGAGAGTAACTAGTCCCATTCCTTCTATAGAAAGCTGTATATTTCAGTATAAACATGATATATTCTCATCCATTCTGAGAAATTATACAAAGGATGTAGATTAAGTGAACCAATCTATTTTCTTAACTTCCGGCTGTCAAATCTTCCTCAGTGTCTTGGAATTGCATTGATCATCTGGAGCACAGAAAATTAAGTAGAAGGAAACAATTTATCCTACTGCATAAGTTAAACGAGGATGCCATCTGCTGGATACTGACGTTTTGAAAGAACGAGGACATATGTTCAAACCAAATCTGCTATTTTATCACTGGATCATTAGTGCCATGTGGTCAGAGTGATCAAAATTCATACACAGTGATATCTGACATATGTTTAACAACAGATCATATTTTCTGTGCTACAGCAGCCAGCAGTACAAAGCAACCATGAAAAGCTAAACTGATTCATTCTAATCAGGAGTGTTCATCTGCTTAGGGTAAATCAGTCTCTGCAATGACTAGTTTTATTTCAATTCTTCTCACATTGTTTTTATCAAACATTCCTAGAATGTGAGTCTCAATTTGAGACTAATTATCATGCTTCACCAAAATATGTTGACTGAAATTGTTCCCTCCAACAGCTGGAACACTGTGTTAGTTCATGAATGATGTCTGCATGGTCTTCCACCATGTTTTATTCCCATGCTTACGATAAATACTCACAATATAAATATTGCACAAGTCATTAGGCATAAAAACATATAATCTGCTTAAACATCAAATTCTGTGAATAAAAACTGTATTCATTATTTATGCTTTTAAAATATTTGGCATTCCTGTTTCGTGTCAATCAGAGTGCCACAGATTGTAGCAATTTTGTGATGTGGATTACAAAGCAGGCATCTGATTTTGANTTCGTGTCAATCAGAGTGCCACAGATCGTAGCAATTTTGTGATGTGGATCTCTGCTGTCTAAGAAATGCCCCAAAATTTAACATATTTCATGGAAGAGACTAAAAAAATCAGATGCCAAATCTGATTTTGGCATTTTTGCATAGTATTTCAGGAGTACCTTGAAAATTAACATATCTGTAACCTGTATCAATCTCTTCATGTTATTAAGAAAAGAAATGTGCTATGTGTAAAGATATTTTAAAATACAAACCATTCTGAGAAAAAATGGTAGCAAAAACAGAAACATGGAAAAATTCAGGCTGGCATCTAGTCCAACCTTCCCGTTGAAAGCAGAACCATCTCTGAGGTTAGGTTAGATTGCTCAGTTGTAACCCCACTAAAAAATTACTTGCTATCAAAATGATCCATGCTTTTAAAATGTCTTTCAAAAGGGAAAAATAAGTGGTTAGTACCACAAAAAGTTGGAAAAGGGTTATAGAGATGTTTGTTCTTATGCTATCATTGTAAAATTTATTCTTGCAGAAAACTCCAGTTATGCAGACACACAGTACTGCTAAGTTGCTGCAGGTAAGCAGCAATCACATCTTACACCTGCTCTTAATGGTATAGAATTATTTTTCTGCCTGACTTCCATAAAAAAGGATCTGCAACACCTTGTTCCTTGTTTCTCCTGAAGAAATATAAGACTTTATAACTGAAGGTAGCAGTTAATAAATCAGCTGAGAGAAGAGTTATCTTATTCTTTGAGTTGTGTTTTCCACATCTTTACTCACACTGTCCAGACACAATCTGATTTGTGTAATCTCGCAGTGTCTACTTTGAAACCTTTATCTTCTCCCCCCTCTTCAGAAATGCTGACTTGTCATCAGATTAACAAAAACACAAATTCTAACATAAAATGAATAATAGTAAGATTTATACTTGTATATTTTCCTTCACAATACTCAAGTAAAATCACTTTTCACTAATAAAGCATAACAGACTCCACAGTATCATTAAAATGCTTTTTGTCCAGGCACACGACTGAAATAGATAAATGAATGCAAAAAAAAATCTTGCCTTACCTTGTTTCACTGTTTTAAGCACAATCAAAGTTGACAGAAACCTCAGAGGCATACAGAAACTCTTAAAGAAAGCTGCTGACTTTGATTTACTTTCTGCAGACTGTTCAGGAGAATGGTGTGGGTTTCCCTTACTCACTATGCCTTTGAAGATATCTTCACCAAGTCTCCTCATGGTTGATCTCATTGTTGTGTGCTGCTTCAAACAGTGCATGTACTTAGTGCAAACATTACAACTTGACACACATATGTTCTCCATGCAATTAAATATCAAATTGCAAATGCTTTGACCATGTATAGGAATATAATCAGTATAGGAGATACTGCTTTGTTTCAAAAGCTGTAGAACAAAATTAACATGGCACCTTATCAACACACACTTCAGCAAGAGACTAATTAGTGAGGGTCCTGGATACTCTGACATTATTTAAGTTGCCTCTGGTTCCAGAAAAAGCTGCTTCAGTCAACTCAATTTTGTAAGCTTGACTGAAGTTATATCCTTTAAAAGCATTTACAGAATGAAGGTCTAAATATGAAGCTGAAGAACACTGCACAGGTGACATCTACTAGATTTTCATCATAAACTCTATAGAAATATTTCACCAGAATCAAACTTCACAATATGTTTGTTTAAAATATAGGTACTTATTAAAACCAAACCCAACATCTTACTATTGTATTGAATTTAAACTCAGGATATTTACAAAGTTTCTGGCATTTGATTTAGCACATGAACATTGACTGCACTATGCTGGGTCTGTACAGAATGACAACTGTCTTTTTCTTTATTATATTGCTAAATATTTTCTTATGGCAGTGTGGTCAAAAAGAGCAAGGAATGTATTGTGGTTAGACACCAAGCAGAGGACATAAAAACCAAAATTTCTTCACTGCTTTGCCACTCACTTCCATCACTTTCAACAAATCTCATTCTCATAAATTACACAATAAAATTAAGTGCCTTCTCTAGTGCAAGTTTTGTTAATACATATGCAAAAACATAGCTTCAGATGTGCTTAGACATCACAAAAGAGATCACATATGTAGGGAAACTACATTTAGATACACAGGGCAAAATTTTGATTTAACTTTAAAAATAATGTGGTTTTCATTTGCCACTTCCTGTGGTCAACACTATGAATTTATGTTTTACAAAGACAGCAGTTTCTTTTCTATATGCTACCTGAAAACATCCATTTTTCATATGTATTTAATATGCAAAATCCATTAATATCATCCATGACTTTAAAAAAAAATATACTGCATGAGGACTACTTGTTTTACCTGTATATCAGTGTCTAACTGTCTTATAGACCAGTAAATAAATTTAATCACAGGCACGTGCAGTTTAGGATTCACATATGGCATCCACTGGAGTTGCTCAGTAACTATAGGCAAAAGCTGCAAAAATACACAAAAATAGAATTACATGCAGTATATGAACTATTCTATAACCTAAGTGTAAATGAAAAACAAACAAACCAACCTCCTAACTTTCTCCTGGAGTTTATCAGATTACATTTGCAAATATTCTCTGGGCAGATCCAGTACAGCTAACAGAATTATATGCATACACAGGTTTTAAATTTTACATAGGTTTACATGTGGGAATGGAGATACACATGAGCTCAATCTCATGTAAATCCAATCCAGTGGCTACAAATATTTTATATAATAAATATATACAACAAATGAATTTTCTGAACACTTCACTGATTCCTAAATCTTGGTATCACAAGAAAAAACAACAGAGGTACTGAAATACAGCATAGCATCACCTTTTATTGGTGATAAATTGAAATTTTAGTACCTAAACAGGCATAAAAATATTTTAAATTTGGCCTGTTATCTCCTTAAAACAATGTATCACAAATAATACACAAGAGAAGCTATCACCTCACAGAAGTCATTTGAAATAAAATGCTGAAGCTCTTAGGTTGAGACAGGACACCACACTTTTTATTAAAAATTATCTGTATGCTTTACAAATGACAAATTATCTATTATATCTCACTGCTGGAATGAATATTGACTTATTAACAATTATTTTGTTTTAATTACAGGATGACCTGTTATACTCTCAGAATCATTTAAAGCACAGCAAAATCTGAAAACATATTAACACAAGCAAACAACCCAAACCCCTTTACCTTCATACACTTTTCCTGAGTAGAGGAGTTTTTTGAGTTCTGGGTAACCCTAGGTTTATGACTGTCCTCTCTTTCTTCTTGTGTTTCTATTTTGCTAAGATGCTGGTCAGAGATCCAATCCATAAGATAAGTTAAGAGCTCATAGACTTGTGAATTCAATGGCAGCTGTAATATATTCACATCATCAGATATTCAGCTTTCAATGTAATGATTTTTCTAAGCTAAAACAGTAACAGACTGAAATACATGACAGTACATTAGCTATGAAATATTATGCATAATAGAAAGGATGAGAATTTTATGCCTGATAATATCTGAGAGGTGAGTTACTATAGTGTGGAAAATGTATTCAAGCAGACAGTGATCTTGAACAGGCCATGTGTGCTCTGCTGGGCCTTGTACCCAGAGTTTGAGAAGCCTGTATAGTGCGAATGTAACTGTAACTTACAGTATCTCTGCGAAAGGTAAACTGTATGCAGATCAAAGGTCAGAAGGTGGCAGTCCTGACTGGGAGACCCCTGTACATCAAAGAGTCAGAGATCCACAGCACAGTTAACTCGAGCAGGTGCAGTCTGTGCTGTGCTGCACAGATAACCAGGGGCACAGTTTATCCTGTGCTTGGCTGCAGGATAAACTCAGGCAGCTCCCTCTTGGTACTGCTGATCCTGTCTGGCTTTGGCCTTGTCTAAAAGGCAACAAGTTCTTCTCCCACGAATGTCCTTCATGAACAGAGCTGTTTTCTTGCAAGAAAATGATATATATGTTGACTGGCCAAAAAGGAGGGGCTTCTCTCAATGGACAGGCTCTGCTCAGCATGCCCTGGGAAAAGTCCACCAGGGCTCCATTCGATGCTGCACAAACACAACGTTCCCAGCATGTAAAGGGACACAAGATTTACTCACTCTCTATACTCCTCCTCTTACTCTGTCTTATTTTAATAGCCATTTAATGAAGCCATTTGTTGTCAGCCTTTCTTACAAAGACCCAGAAGGAACTCTGCAGTGTTTCTTTCTCTTTCTCTCACACCTTACTCCCCAGTGCAAAATTGTGATGATGTCTGGGTGTGAAAAACATATGTCCATAATTTATTTTGTACTTGATCAAATGGTAGTAAAACAGCTTGGAAAAAAATTCAAACAGAATCACTACACTTTATAATTCTGGACAAATTAAATACAGGTGAAAACAACTCTTTAAAGTCCTTCACATGGGGAAATTCTTATTTCAATACACTAGACCTACTTTGTTTCATTTCATGCAATCCACTGTTGATACATTTAGCTGCATAACTAGTATTGTTTAAAAAAAGAACAAAGATTTAATGAACCTCTCATCTTGGCCCTACTACACTGCAATGAAATACTCTACAAAAGAAATTCCAGAGACACCTGAAGACAGGCTGCATGAACAATTCCCTAAAGACCTCAAAATTTTTCTTCTATCTAGCTTCAAATAACTTTTTTCCTCTTCACTCAGAACTGTAACTACTCATACTATTTGTATTTCATGTGCAACCAAAGTATGCCAAAACGTATATAAAGAGAATTTGTTGGATATATATAGACAGCACAGTTTTAAGGCATTCACTGTAGATCAATTAGATAGGGTGGTGTGAATGTTTTTCTCATTTCACAGTTTACCTCTAGCCAGAAAAAAGCATAACCAGCTGGGAGATACTGGCAGAGTAATACCATAAATGGAAATACATGGAGACAGAAAGAATTTCATTAAGTGATGTAAGAAGGTTTTTTTAAGGAAAAAAGGTGATTGTTTTGGAACTGTGAATGAATGCTGCATTTAATCTCTGTTCTTCACTAAAGATTATTTCTCAAAAAAATAATAGTAGTATACCACTTTCAATTTAGAAGATTAAGGTTCTTTATTGGATACTTCTGAAAGACTACTTTTTACCTGGTGTTATTCTAAGGATAGTGCTGTACTGTAGCAGTAACCAGAATGAGTCTAAGATTTGTTCTGATGCAGCAAAAGAAACTTGTGACAGTGGATGCAGGTTGTAATTCTAATTGGTACATGAAAGATAACATGATCTGAAGATGAAAACTTGCCATATAAATAAAAATATACACAAACACATAAGCAATATGAAATGTAAGACATACTTTTAGCAACAGAGTTAACTCTTTGTTAAGTGTGGGTTTTCCCCCAATACAATGTTTGTCTTCTTAGTGTAACTCATAAAATAAAATTAGAAGCTACATTTTGCAATTTCTAGCAGATACACAGAGAACGTTACACTGCCTAATGTCCTCCAAATGAAAAGATTCAAGACTTCTGCTTAATTCTTACCGTAGCAGCTCTTGATGTTGCCATCACTTTTTCCTGTTTCACAGGTTTGCCTTCTTTCATCACCTGACACAAATCATTAGATTTCTGTACCTTTGAAAATTCATGCTTCCTCTAAACAAAATATAACAATTAATTATATTTCACTGGTTACCTGTAAAAGCAGGTACATGTAAGAACAAACCTTACTTGCAGATTTTCTAAACGAGCTTTTGCTTTTCGTGCTTGACCTTCCAACTTCTTGTTCAACTCAGTTACATCACTTAACTGAAAGAAGCAGAAAATATTAAACTGTCTGTAAATTCAAAACTCACATCTTGACTTAATTATCACACTGAAGTAACTTAATGTTGTTAAGCAGCTAAATTATTTAAGTATTTTCTAATTAGCATGAAAAGTGATGGAAACAAAATCATCATCCACCTCCCTCAACAATTTGCAGAATCATAGACTGGTTGAGATTTGAGAGAGCCTCTGGAAGACATCTGGTTCAACCCCCAGCTCAAGCTGGGCCAGGAAGAACTGGCTGCTATGTCCAGACAGCTTTTGAATAGTTCCAAGGTGTTAGACTCTTACCACCTCTGTGGGCAACCTGTTCCAGGATAAATAAGACAGCAGCAGTAACTCTTTGTTGACCTGCAGCCCAACCTTTCAGAGTGCAGGAGAAGAATAAGCACTACAATGATATTCTAGATACACAGGCACTTCACATTTCATTACTTTTCATGAAGGGGTGACAAAAATGCACAAATTCAAGAATGCTATTGTAGTCTTGTTAAGGGGAAGGTGGTTACTGACCATGCTAAAAAACCACTTTCCTCAGTGAGAAAAGATCAGGAAAACTGCAACCTCAATTTAAACCATTTAAATAAAAAAACCACCATGCTCTATCCATACAACAATAAACAGCACGATCATCCAGAAGCCCTC
>VYZP01056935.1:5879-24611 GCA_013400635.1 Hypocryptadius cinnamomeus | reverse complement strand
TCTTGTAGTATCTCTTCTTTAAAAAAAAAAAAAAAAGTGTTGTTGCAAAGAGCAGTGTTATTGAGCCTCTGGAAGTCATTCAAATTCTCAGCATCCTAGTGTTTGTTGTCTTTTGATTAGTGATATATCTGAGTTTTGAATGTGAAAGACAAGAGTCAATATACACTGTGAAAAATTGTGTGTTGAAATCTGACTATTTTACTGACAATAAAACTGGCCCAGAATTATTTTTGTGATCAGCATTGTATGAACACTTTTCTAGCCGAATGACAACAAGAAGGCTATCTATTCTGTATGAAGATTCAATCCTTTTTTACATTTTAAATATGGTTTATGTTCCAATCTCCTGCTGTTCTTGACATGCCTAACTAAACAAATGCACTCCCTCATTCAGCTGTATTGAACTGTATGTCACGAATCTTATACTGCATCACTAAAGGCAACAAATTCCAAAGAACAAGCTAAAAAAACAACAAGCTTATTACAAAAAGTACTGTGGTTAACCAGTTAAATTATTCTCAATCCACATGAGTTGTACTTCACATGTATGGCAATTTGAAAAACTGAAAGAAGTTCTGTTAACTGTCACATGCTTCATCTAGGTGCACACGAGTGACATACAACAGTAAATCAAAACCACATCTTCCTGTCAAAGCAGTTTGGTACTGAGCAATGCAATCCCTTTTTTTCTGTAACTAAAGAAAGTGACAGAATGAGGTGACATTGTAGCAAAACAGGAATAAGCATTTACAATAAAGCCCATAGTTATTAATTGTACAGTTAGTTACACAAGGAGTAACAAATGAAATAACCTCAAAGAGAATTTACTTTAAATTGTTCCATTGTATAGGTTAGTTTTAGAACCATCTACAAAATCTTAATGAGAGAAATCAAGCTAACATTCTTGGATGCCACATTTCACAGTCATTGCGTTTATTTATGAGATACACTTCAAGAAATAACCTGGCTCCTGTGATAGGTAATTAAACTGAAATACATCTCAAGGAAAGTGGTGCAAAGAGATGAATGAATGAAAGAACAACCACTGCTGTGAAATGGGCTACTCCCTGAATGTCTGAGACTTCTTCAGACATTCACAGCTCTGAATGTGACCAAGCAGGATGCAAAGGTTTTGTGTCTTTTCCTAGAATTGCCAGACACCTTGCAACTGAATTAATTCGCAGAAATACTGGTGGGCCAAGGAGTGAAAAAACCCAGTAAACACAGACAGAACTAGTGTACACATGCATACCAACTCTGCAGTGAATTCACAGCACACAAGTGGTTTAAAGAAGTCCTACTGAACACAGTGTAGAGCTAACCTACCAATTCACAGTAAACCTGGACAAAAATACGGCGTGTCTTGCTGCACAATTCTACATGCTGGAATGACTGCTCCCTACAGAGCACTGCTTGTAGGATCTCTCTAAGTTATTCTCTGAGCTAGCCAGGAAAAGACACAATCTTTGTGATAAGCCACAGTGTCTTCTGAACTTTGCCACGACTTAGTTCTACTTGAAGAAGTAGAAGTGAACTGAAGTATTAGTAGGAGGCCGTCCAAGATGTCTTGCCATGGTAAAGCTTCAATTATTAGAGTTTTTTTCTTCAATGGTATATATTTTTCCAATAGGAACATAATGACTGGAATTTGCAGGTGCAACAATTAATGCTAAGCTCTAGAAGCAAAGTTTAAATTTGGTTCAAGACCACATTACACAATAAATCTCCAGTACCACTTCAAAGCTCTAAACTTTCAAACAAACACCACCTACCTGCTCTGTTAATGTCCTCATCTGAAGCTCTCTGTCTGTTTTATCTTAGAAAGAAATAGTTGCTTCTCTTTCTCTTTATTTTTTCAGTGCTGCCTGTTACATCACATATCTCTGTCACACTCCAGTTAACAATCTCATTTCCAGAATAAAGACTCCTAGTATATTAAATACTCCTTTTACACAAGCTGATTCATACATTTCACAGTTCAACTCAACTTTCTTTGTCCCCTTCCTAGTTCCACCATTTCCTTTGGGATCAAAATTGCACTCAAATGTTCACAAGGTTAACTAACAGACAATGTGATGTACAGACCTACAATGAGGATTTTGCTCTTGAGTTTTGTTTTCTATTCTTTTGTAACACTTGAGTCTCCTACTGTAACTCTGCTAAGCTATTTGACTAAAGACTGATCTCAGTAAACATTAAGGTCCAGAAATGATCAGAGGAGGAAGAATACTCCCAACCTAAGCATAAGAGCAAGCACCCTGCCTAAGATCCTCTCTCAGACTGTGAAAGGAGAATGGATAAATCACTGTCCCTGGGTGAAACCCACTGAAAGGATTCAGCAGGGATATGCTTATGAATATCATGAGAACCCATGCTAACTAAGGTGAGCTACCAACTATGGGAGAAGGGCTCTTATGGGATGCAGGGGAGGAAGATTCCAGGATTGTATAGAAACCCCCTTATCATGGACTGTTTTCTGGGGAATGCAGGGGTGAGCATAACTTACTATGGGATGGCTAGGGAAAGGGCAAATGGTAAGAAACAGAAATATCAAAGCAGACTGGGAAAGAACAAGCAAGGGGAAACAAAAGGAAAAATGGGATAAAAGGTGCTACTAGGGTGTGAACAGACTGCAGGTCCCTATCCTTGTATGACTGAGCCCTGACCTTGATCATCTCAGTCTGTCCAGGACTATGGCAGTGTGCCAGAACGCTTCTTGAAGTGTACAGTAAGAAATACTAAGACATCCAACTACCTCCTTTAAAAATAAACAACAAATAAAAAACAACTTGGTCTGAAGCAGGAGATTTTGAAGTCTTTTTTTAAACTTGTTTCTCACATAGATTTTACAATCTTGCTGCTGACAGCAACTACTAAAAATAGTCAATTACAACAGAAGTTGCGTGCCATCACAAATTTGAGTCTTCTTTGTGGACCACAAGAGTTTAATCTGTGTTTACTCACACGGAGGGAACTGCAATTTTCAGGCTTGCTTAGCTTCCTTAAAAAATTGTGTTTCAATCTTTGAAAATGTAACACAATTAAACTAATGAAACAACATGAAAAAAAATGGAAATCTCCTTTACTCCAATTGAATATGAAGACAATTTGCACACACACAGAAAAAAAGTGTGTACATACTCATGAATATATTTTTTCATTACAAGTATCTAATAAATAAATTATGAAGTGCATGACTGGAAACATTTAAGCATGAACTGATGTCAATAATTAGTTTATTTGAATCTGTGTATCTTTTAAAAAGCAGTACTACAGCTCAATGAAATATGAGGATTTTATTGGTACACTTTGCCAAAGTGCTTTATGCACTTTGTATAACTTTTCCTAAGTTACACAAACATCACACCTTAGTTTTCAAAAACTTGCTTTCAACTGTTTAATTATTTTAAATAAAGAGGCTTTTTGATTTTGCAGTGAACAAACACACCAAATAAAACTATCTTGCTAGCACACACATTTTAATGAAAATACGAATGTAAAACACCAATGTACTTTGTAATTCTCAACTCACTACAGCAGGAAGAAAAAATAAAGAAATTACTGTTATACAGTTCGGACACCTTTTTTAGCCATAGGTAAGAAAAAAAGCTTAAAGCCTTAAAGCATAGGAAGGAGTAACATTTTGTGAACACTCACCATACTTCTTCTAATGTAGTCTATTGCTTTCTTCATATCCATGCCTGACCAGTTATCGAGCATGTAGCAGATACAGGAAGCACAGTACACAAACCTCATATCATTCTCACTTCCTTCCAGCACTGCACAGAAACTGAAAGAAACATTTCTGTCTTTAAACACTGTTTCACCTGTTAGACCAGAAAATATGAAATGTGGTTCAAAGAACTGCACAGTGTTTTCTTTAAAGATTAGTTTACAGTAGTCTCATAAATATAACCCAAAGCTACATTAGATTTTCTTTTTAGAAGATGTTATTCTAAGCCAAGGAAAATGCAACTCTAAACATTTAGGAGCCTGAGTAACTGTTTACAGCAACATAATGACACTGGTATTTATTTATTCCAAGATGTCTATGCTTACAGTCTTTCACCTCTTACAGTATATACAGACACATGACTTACCATTTTACCTCTTTGGGCAGAATTCTTTTCACTTCCTGGGAATCCTAATAGCTCACAAGGCTTTCTTTCCTTATTGAAACTTGAGGACCAGTTTCCCAGGTATGTATAAAAGTAATTGCTAATACTACCATTTCTAACACAAATGGTGAATCAGTTTTTAATTAGTTATTGTTACAATCGCTCCAAACTCTATGAACACCTAAAAATTTTTGTATGTGGGTTATTTTGGCACAATCTCAGAGACTCTTAGGAAGATGATGGATGCCCTGATCTGGATGTTTGCATCAGAAAGTGGCCAACAGAACCAGGGCAGTAATCATCTCCCTGTACTGGGCACTGGCAAGGCCACAGCTTGAGCTTTTTGTTCCGTTTTGGCTCCTCAAGACAAGGAAGACCACTGAGGTGCTAGAGTGTATGCCAGGAAGGGCAGTGGAGCTGGGAAGGGTTTGGAGCAGAAATCTGATGAGGAGCAGCTGAAGGGGCTGGGGCTGTTCAGCCTGGAGAAAAGAACACCGAGAGGACATCTTATCACTCAACTACCTGAAAGGTGGCAAGGTGGGGGTTGGTCTCCTCTCCCAAGCGGGACAGAGGAAATGCTTTCAAGTTGTAGTCGGTGAGGTTTAAATTAGGTATTAGAAAAAATTTCTTCATCAGAAGAGTTGTCTAGCACTGGAACAGGCTGCCCAGGGAAATGGTGGAATCACCAACTTGGAAAGTATTTAAAAGACACGTAGATGTGGCACTTAAGGACACGGTTTAGTGCTGGACTCGGCAGTGCTGGGTTAAGAGTTGGACTTCATGATCTCAAAGGTCTTTTACAGCCTAAATGCTTCTACGATATACAAAAATAGGTAAATGGTTGAATTATCTGTGACAACAAATAAACCTTTAATTGTTTCTTCTAGGATTTGCTGCTTGGCAAGCCTCCATTTGGTTCAAAGAGCTAGTTAGTACCCTCTGATGACTTAACTACTTCCAAGAAGGCAGCATATGTTCTATGACTTATGTGACTACCAATCAAACTATTTTTCTAATAGAACAAAAAGATTATAGCTACTTTTATAAAAAACATGTTTCTTACATTTCATTCCACATGTGGGCAGTGGGAGTTGCAGCATATAAAATATCTTTTACCTTCCATCCTCCAGCTGGAGAGCTCTCAGTCCTGCCAGTATGGCATCTTTATTTACTCGACTTAAATCATCTCCAAGAATAACCAGACATGATAGTCCTGTGTAAGTCATTGCTATGTGCCCACTATCATAGGGATGAGATATACCTGGACCCTAAAAAAAGAAGAAAAAAATAAAAATATTGAAACATCACAAGAGCTTACACTATTGCAATTTTTTAAAAAATTTTTTTAAGGTATGAGGTAAACAAATTACTTCTCCCTTCAGTCATTATGGTTAAACTGAAGGTATCCTGCTCAGCTTTCCTCATCAAACTCTGTTCAGCTTTCCTTATCAAACTAAGCTACTGCATAACTCTGCTGCTCTTGTAAACACTTGGTCAATAGGAAGCTTTGGAAAAAAGCTTTGCCAAGAGCTCCATTTGTGAAACAATTAAGGAAAAAATGGGATGTCCTCAACTGTACCTAAGTTTGTCCTGACACACCACTGGGCATTAGCTTCCTGGCAGCTGGGTAAACACTCTTAAACAGCCAAATTCTGGAGGCCCCTCAGCAGAGATTTTACAACATAATGATCTACAAGGAGAAAGCAGTGTGAGAGATTATTAGTAATCTCTCTGTCAACTGAAGCAATACCAAATTAGCCACTTACCTACTTTCATCTCTATTTTAAAATAATAATTAGAGTTCAAACAAAGTATTTATATACCAAATAATCACAGAAACATAGAATACCCTGAGTTGGAAGGTACTCACAAGGATCACTGAATATCAACTGAGAAGCAAAAATTCTAGTTAAAGGCTGACTAGTCCCACAATACAAGTCATAGAAATGGGGAAGGGATTGATACAGCTGTGCTAAAGCTACTGTTTTTCTTTATGATGTTTCATAGGCTATCCTGGACTGTACCACTTCATGAAAACAAGGCCACATTTAAAAATATGACTGTGGATACTTGGGATGGTTCAGCTTGGAGCAACTGGAAGATAACTATTTTAAACACAATAAAAGCTATTCCAATACTGAGTAGTAGAGATAGATTTTTAAATGATATTTTATTAGCATTATTGCCTAATCAGTTGCAATTCTTATTTTGCAATTCATCCTAAAAACACAAAGAAAAAGCAGTATAAAACCAAATTTAGTATTATGTGTAATTGGTATTTTTCAGGCAAGTCATGCTTATTTCCAAAGCCAAAAAACTTTGCTTCTAGTAAGAAACTGGGAGAAAGATTGTTATTACCCACTGGACAGCAAGAGACTGCTTTCACACAAGGGAATCAAAGACAATTGGGAAAGAGAGGCAGAAAACAGGATGAAATGGGTTCAGCAGCACTGAAAAAGCTATGTAACAGAGAAGGAGAACAGGAGTGTATGTTCTGAGAGCTGCACCTCCTCTCCCTTATTTCCAGTCCTAGACCCTCTCTTGAGGTGGCACCACAAGTCTCAACAGCTCCCACTCCCATCCCTGTACTGCCAGTGCTCCCATCACTGTCTCCTACCCTACACATCAAATAGACATATAGGGCACATTAAATTGCTTTTGTTAAGTGGTCTCTACTGACCTGAGCTAATGCACTGGTGCAGACATACTCTGAGAAGACAACAAAGGGGGTATGGCCATGGTCTGTTCTCTATGCACTTTGCCTTTTGTAAGAATTAGTCTGTAGGTCCCACAGGAAACAGATTTACTTAGATCTCAGAGATGGAGTAAACAGTTCTGTTCTGTTTGAATTACCGCCATGTTCTTCACAATCTCAGCCTTCTTTAAAAGAATTAACACTTAAAAGATTTAAGTTGGGGAAAGCTTTCAAACATTTAAACTTGGCTCAGTGATGTGACAGTGTTCCCTACTATATCATTAGAACAGCTATTAAAACATAACTCATGGCCACCAAGAATTCCCAGTGACCACTGCAGAGCCAAGAAACTCTCTGCTGCAGAAGCATGGGCAAGAACTCTTCAAACACTAATAAAGAATGCTACTAAACATGCACTTGCACTAGCACGGTCCCACTTTCAAGACAGGGTTCTTTCACGCAGGTGCCAATCCGCACATGGAGCTAAGTGATTTTGACATGGTTGCACAGAGGTGTGTACTGAGGGCTAAGTCCACCAAACCAACACACCTGGTTACAGCCAAGAAGCGTAATTATGCTTTCAAAATACACAAGTATGCAGTTATCTAATTTCTAAATAAATGCCTACTTATTAGCTATTTGACAATCTATCTTTTGTGTGCTTTGATGTATTTCATAACACACTTTGCAGGTGTTCAGTTGGTAGGGGTCTTCACTTGCACATGGGCAGCCCCAGCTTTAGAGGCATCTTTTTCATTTATAATGACTTAAGTTCATCTAAAGCACATGATTTTAGCTGATTTAGCTAATTTGAGTAAAACTTACAGCATGTTGCCAAATACAGTATCTAGCCACTAATTCAAGGTGTCTCTGCTTCTGTAATCTCTTTAATCGTTTCAAAACTATTCTGCAAGACCTTGCCATTTCTCACTTTGTGGAACAAAATGGCCTGGGTTGGAAGGGACCTTAAGGTCATCTTGTTGCAACTCCACTGCCATGGACAGAGACACTTTTCAGTAGACCATGTTGCATGGGACCTCTAAAAATATAATACAGAAATGTTTGCTTAAAATAAAAGAATATGTAGTACAGAGATATTTTGGCCCAGGCTTACCTGGGTCTTTATAGTATTTATTTTTATCTTACATTTACTTTTATATTCTATTTATTGTTATCTTTTTTGTGATTCACTCTGCAAAATATTTGTAACTATTCATCTTTCACCAGTATCAGTGTCGCAGCCTTGAGAAAATACAATGTTGTGTCAGGACACAAAAGACCTCTTTTTTCCCCCCAAGTGAAAGCATATGTTAATTACCGCAATCTTACATAAAAGTTAGAGCTATTGAAAACTAAATTCTGATTCACAACACTTTCAACATACTAAAACTGAACCACAACACTTACAACATACTGAAAAGACCTAGGCCTACCTGAAACTTTGAGGAGACTGTTCACCCCTAAATTAAAAGCTAGTTTAAACTGCAGTAACAGCAAATCTTAGACACTTCAAAATCTGCAGCCATTTCAGTATACAATTATTTTCTAATTCTAAAAGTAATCATGTTTTGCATGTGATTCTTCTTCTTCTCTTAGCCTTCATTCACAGTTAAGACTGTCACAGCTCATGAGGGCTGTGTCGTGAGTTGATGAAGTGGATATGCTTTTGTTTCACTTTTGCTTTTGTCCCAAAAAGCTGCAAAGACACTACTGTCAAACACCTCAAAGGCAACAGCTAAAACACCACAACTCCCAAATTAAACTCAAATGACCTGCTCTTGAGAGATTTAGTAAAGCTGGATATTCTAACATAACCCTTGCTTTTTTCTATTATTTTGAAGGGCCTCTAGGGACTGAATAGATTTGGTTATCACTTTCTTAGAGTTAAGAATGAAATCACTGTAGTGGCATGCAACAGATAGCAAATGTCAATGCAAATCCAAAATGATTACAGGCTTTTTCAAAAAATATTTTTCATGGCAGACTTAACAGAACACTTTTAAATAATGAAAATAGAAAAATGATTTGACTGTAAACGTATCCCAGAGTCATGGCAGTGAATTTCCAACTCTTTTTTTCTGAGTTATTTCAGAATATTTCAGGCGACAGTGCTCCAAATGCTTTAAACCTTTCTTTGGTAATAAATCAAACAGATGCAATCCCTCAAATGCAGATACAATGAAGAAAGTACTGCAATGCTTGAATAAAAACCACATCCATGTGCAAACAATTTTCTAGAGATAGTGACCTCGTAGCTAATTTCTACAGGTAATTTGATTCCACCCCTTTATCTCAAATGTATAGTGGCCAACACATTCTAAGACACAATGGACAGCAACATATTTCCAGTAAAGATAATATTTCACTATGAAGCATTTACTATTGGAAGGTGAGAATTAAATTAAAACACCAGAAAGTGCTGGGAAGGGAAAACAATGCCCTACCAATTTTACAGACTTTTTGTGTTCATGGCCCTTTACAAGATCTCAGAACTATAACCAGAATAAACTCTTCTAGCTTCATATGAAGCTGGGGAAGATTTGAAAAAGGTTTCCAAAAGTATGCACCACTACTACTACTATTTAAAATACTACACTGTAGAGCTGCTAAAGGTGTAATACGACTGGAAACGGAAAGCAGAGGCCAGTGTGCAGGAAGGACTGCGAAAGAAGTACAGTAGTTTTGTCCTGTGTTTGAGAGTGAAGAATCAAATCGTACTGAAAAGTGGATGAAAAATCTGTGAGAGCACTAAACTAGCCTCTGCTAACCTCATTTCTTGTCTTTTATTAAAGGCATTTTCTTTTCATATGGAAGTTTAACTTTCTTGAACCTCAGTTCAGTGGGTTTTAAAGCATCTGTTCTTATCATCATGACAAACAGGGATGAACGGACGTGCCTAAGTCTGGGTGGGTATCAGGTGCAGTCAAACATGCATGATTCAACACAGGAAGAGAAATACCAGTTGCAGACACTGACACTTGCAGTTGCAGACACTCACTTTGGAAGAAACGGTCTCCAACTCCAGTCTATTGTCTATTAATACATGCCTCCCTGGCTGGTGTTACGGCCAAGATTTTAGGTGGTTTTTTTGACAATGGGATAGCCTACATGGCACCAGACACACTGGCATCATATGGGATTCACTCTTCTCAAAGGACCTGGACAAGCTCCAGAAGTGGGTCATGAGAACCTCATGAGATTTAACAAGGCCAAGTGCAAGGTGCTACACCCAGGCCAGGACAACCCCAGACTGGGAGGGTACAGACTGGGAGAAGAAGAGAAGTCATCGAGAGCAAAGGGCTTGGGAGCCCTGGTGGATGAGAGGCTGGACATGCCCCGGTCATGAGCACTCCCAGCCCAGAAAGCCAAACGTGTCCTGAGCTGCATCCAAAGCAGCGTGGGCAGCAGGGGAGGGAGGGGATTCTGCCCCCCTCCCTGGGCTCTTCAGCACAGGGAGCATGGGAATCCATTGGAACACACTCAGAGGAGGCCATTAGATGGCTGGGGCACCTCTCCTATAAGAAAAGGGTACAAGAGTTGGGATTTGTCAGCCTGGAAAAGAGAAGGCCTTGAGGTGACTTAACTGTGGCCTTCTAGTTTCTGAAGAGACTCTACAAGAAAGATGAAGAAAGACTTTTTACAAGAGACTGCAGTGACAGGACAAGGGGAATGGCTTCAAACCGAAAGAAGGCAGGTTTAGATTACATATTAGGAAGAAATTCTTTACTGTGAGGGTGGTGAGGCATTGGAACAGATTGTCCAGAGCTGTGGAATCCCCATCCTTGGAAGCATCCAAGGCCAGGCTGAATGAGATCCTGAGGAATCTGGTCTAGTGGAAGGTGTCCCTGTCTGTGGCAAAGGGATAGGAGCTAGATGATCCTAAGGACCCTTTCCAGCCTGCACCGTTCTATGATACCAAAGAACAGCACGTTCTGCATCACTTAATTAGGGCTATTCTGCCCGACTTCTCTACCTCATGAGAATTCTTTAGCTAGAGAAGTTTTCCTCTGTTAGGAGAAGACCAGAGAAGGAGGAGACTGCACTGAGATAAGCCACAATTTGTGTGTCAGCTTCTTCACTGCTGTGAGAATTTTAAGTTCTAGTTATCATTTTAGTATGTTTCTTATGCACGTTTCTTAAAAGTTCTGCAAACATTTCAGTATTAACAGTACAAAATTCCCTGCCTTCCAGATATTCTGTAATTATGCAGTTAATATTATAAAAAAGACACAAGATCATTTATCGCCTAATTGAAAACATTTCACATACGCGTTCTTAACTGACCTTGGAGGGATTGAATGGCATCCCTAAATATGAAGAACCTCTGAATCCACAGCGATTCATATTTGATCCTGGAAAAGATTAAAACAATACTCAACTAACTTGTTTTGTTGAAACATTTATTATAAACCACAATTCTCTAATGAGATCAAGACCCGTTAGTTCAACACTCTTCACAGCCTTAATAAAGTGCGCACGTGTCTCTCAGTTCCCAAACTTAGTTTGGTATCTCTCTGTTTAATAAAAAAAAACAACAAAGAAAACCACAAGGAAACTTAACTTACTTATTGCTCTAGTGACAAAACACAAAGCATCAGATTTTAAATTGTTGGAAATAAACTTTGTGTCACCACAGACTTGTCTTCCACGCTCAAAAGAAAAAAAAGAGAAAAGGACTGCTTCCCCGGGAAAATGGCCAGAGTTAACATATTTTTTTATTCCTCTGGATTCTTGCCTGGTAACATCATCTGTTCCCAAGCAGAACTGTTTCAAGATACTTTGCAACATGTTCAAGGACAAACAATTCACAGTTTTAAGCACATTGTAGCTAGCAAACATTTCTGTCAGTGATACAGTGTAATTTGTTTCAAATACGCCACAATACCTGAGCAAGAGGCACACAGAACCATGAACCACACACTGCCAAGAGTTTAAGTACAGCTTTGCAGGGCTCAACCTTGCTTTTGCATGGCAAAACCTCAGCTGTTTACTGCTCAGTGTCTGAAACAAAAAATCTAATGGATGCCACAGTCAAACAGCAGCTGGTTGTTCTTAAATATTATCAAACTCTTTTAAGTTATTGAGCCTTTAAGCTAAAAATCCTCATGGATATTAAGAGAAAATTGCAACAGAATAAATAAGAATGAATAGTTATAAAGCTGAAAGCTCTAAGCAATGTCATTATTCAATGTGGCCTACAAGCTCTGGTGTAATTCAGCAGCATATTACCTTCTAATTCTAAATACACTCTGTATACATGCAAAATTTAAACTAGAAAGGTTTTATTAGCTTAAGAATTTCAACTTGGCCTGAAGTATGCAAGTTTCTCTGCCAGACAAGTCTTTGGAGCTACCTGACATGGAGCAAAGCACCTGCAATTCTCCAGTTCCTCCACAGTTCAATCAAAAGCACTTCTTAATAATTCTACACATGTAACAAAAGCAACTTCAGCCTGCTTAAAAGCTGGTGTGCCACAGTCTGATCCACACAGAGGAAACAGAAAGAAAAAAATTAATGACTTTTATTTTATTATAATATAAACATTCTCAGCAGAGAACATTAGTCTGTTCACTTGCAGAGTCAAAAACTTGCATTTCATGTTGCCTCAGCCTCTGGAAAACACAAAAAATTAAGTGAGTCTTAAAGACTATCTTAGGTCCCAAAGGACACTGCCCAAAAAAGCATCACAATTTCAAAAATGACACAATGTGAACAAATCAGTAAGAGAAGACCTAGAATTCCTGCCTGGTAAGTCCCAGATTTTCTAGGCGACATTGTGGGGGGGAAAAAAAATCAATTGCAGTAAAAATGAACCTGTGTCTTAAGTACTTAAGCAAACTAGAACACTCACTTGGAAATGATACTGGTGTGGAAACCCTTTACCTAAAAAAGAGCTTTTATGCTACTAACACACCTATTCTGGCCTGCTGCAAAGGATACATGCTACAATTAAGACAGCTCTGCAGTTGAACAGAACTCAGCTGACAGTTGCTAGACGGAAGGATTCACCCCAGAAAAACCCACCCCCAACCCTGGCCTTTTGGAGTGTAGCTTATAATTCATTATCAAGGTAGAAATGGCAGCATGAAACCCAAATTTGTGCGCTGTTAGTGGGTCAGTCTGATCACCTCCTGAGTTCACAGATGCTATACAAAGAGATTAAAAATAAAGTAATGAAATCATGATCTATTACTCCCTTTAGATGTTCAATTTTCATGTAGTATTTTAAAACTTTTCTTGTACTACTAAACTTCTTCTATCAACTAGAAAACAGGATTTGCAATTTTAAAATTGGATTCAAAGTTGGATTTTTAACTGTATTGCTAGGAATTTAAAATCTATTTTGATATTTTTTGTCAGACCTTCTCATGTCCCATTCCAGACTTCACACACTGCCTCCTAGGAAAAACAGAAGACCAGCATGCCCTTTAAGGAAAACTTTAGGGCAAACTTTGCAGTGAATTTTATCTTGTCCTCAAATGCATTCATGTGCTTGCAATAGATGCTTCCTAGACCTTCCTAGACTATTACAAGGGAGCTGCTAAATCTCTAGTCACAATACATGAAGTAAAAAATAGAATTCTCAGTTGATAAAGGAAGCATTAAAACAGGAAGTGAAAACAGCTTGTTTTAAACCACATGACTCTGGAACACTGATGTAGTGTCTCAAAATGGTTTTTTAGCATCCTGTAAGCACACAAGTTGAAAATCAAATGAGAACCAAAGGCGAGTTACAGGAAATGACTGTCTTTCAGTTTATGAAAGAAACTTTACAATGTGAAATTTCATCTTCTGTAAAGCTGGCTTTACTATTTTATTGCAATTTACTTGTACTTCTTGTTTTATGTAATAGCTTAGTATTGCTAATCAAACTCTTCACTTTCCTGAACCAAAAATGGGCTGTCAGAATCAGAAATAGAATTAAAAACGAATAGACCCAAATTAAAAGGATGTGATTGCAGCCCATGTCCCTTGGGGTAAAGCTGCTGGAGCAGCCAGTTCAGCTCCAGCAGAGTTTGCTGTGCCTCAGCTCAACTGCAGCTGTGAAATGGTACCACCTGGTGTTCACTTCCACCATCAACCTCACCTAGCCACTTTCTGCAGGAGCTTAACACAGAGCAAAAAGTAACAAATATTTAATAAACTGCTGTGTAACTACTTGTGGTGGTTTGAAAGCTGAAAAAACATACCTGGAAAAACTTTTCACATTTGACAACTAAAGAAAAGTGACCCTTTTCCAAAACCAAAAGACTTCATGCTTAAATCAAGAGCTGAAACTTTTCTGTGAATAAAAAGATGTTACTTTCTGGCCTTCCTTAAGCCAGAAACTCCTTATGACATGTAAAAGAGCTTCAAGCGATGACCACAGACAACTTACCCTAACAGCTCTTTTTTTACAGACAGGGCATTTTTGTTATTTATATTTATGATTTCTTCTGCATGGAAGGGTTGATAAACTCTTACCACTAATTTTTCACATTCAGATTATCCATGCATTCCTCTGTCAGCAAGGCTTATCTCCTTTTGCTGTGTACAGGAGTTTACATACATTACTAAAATATTTAATACATAAAAAAAAAATCATAGCTTTAACCCAGGCTGATTCAGTCAGTACATCTGATAAAAGTAAGCATAAGCTCTTCTCACTGAACTAGAGCTTGTAATTGTTCCTGTAAATCAAAGCACTAGAGGATGTCACTAAATGCAAAGTTGCATTCTCTACAATGGAAGTCCATTATACATTCAGATAAACATTTCAAATGCAGCCATAAAAAAAAGTTATGCTGGAAGAAAATTTGCATTTTTGCTCAAGAAACTCATGATCAGAAAGCTCACATGTATCAATGATTTCAAAAAAGTCAATGTCATTTTATACATTTTTCTCAGTACTGCCACATAAGAAGAAAAAATCATTAATACAAATCTGAATTTAGACTTTGATAGAAGTAAGTTTTAGGTCTGTCATGTATCATACTGGTTAGTATCCATGGGTCCTGGGGATTCAGACCAACAAATAAAATATGTGTTGGCATTCCTTTTGGTTTCTTTCATTTCTTAGTACAGCAAAGCTAGGGAAGCATCCAGCTGTCAGAAAGTACATTTTTCTGCCTTCTCCCACAGTGGGCTGGCACTGGCACTCCCAATCAACACAGTTCACCAATGCAACACAAAGCTAACCTTCTGTTAGATAAATAAATGCGTATTTTTCTGCCACTGCAGCAAGCCCTCAGACAGGGTCAAACAAATGCCACTGTTCCTATGGGGGAGGATGGTGGATGAATATGGCCAAGCAGTGTGCTTCCACTGTGTAATTTAGGTTACTTGAGTACAAAGCTCTGGACTCACTCTCTTTTAAAAGTGCTGAACTAGCCCTGAATGTGACTTTCAAGAAACTGGAATACATCTTTCTTAAATTGCTATGAGTTGCACTTTAGTTAGTTAAAATAAACTTGAAATTCTGTCAAGGACTTGCACTATGAGAGGAAAAACAGTAGAACACTGACACGATCTTAACAAGCAACCAGTTAAAAGAGGGTGTTTTGTCAACCCTTTCCCAATTTCACTAACACTTCAAAAAGTAACGTTTTAATCTAAAAATGTATCATTTCTGCGAGGCTTGTAAAAGAACATTACCCTGCTCAAAATGAAAAAAGAAAAAAGCATTTTTTAAGATTTCAGCTTCTTTCTAACAGAAAACATAGTTAGGCCTTCTTGCAGCGAGCACACAAAGAAAACAAAACCACATAGTAGCCGTGCACCAAAGTAAAGCAGTCACTAAAACAGAAGGAAAGGTAACAATGGTCAAAACGTGTGAAAGATAAAGCATGAGTTACAGAAGACAGGGGTTCCTCAAACAAGCAGAAGGCAGCAGTAAGTGGAAGCATTCAGCTAAGAATGTGTTTCTGGGTGAGGCTCAGTTTGCACATGTGATGTGTTGTCCTTCCCTCCCAGTTAGAAGTGGTATTGAGCCAGTCTCTGGAAGATTTGAGCTAAACTTATGGTACCAAAAGGACATTTTTTGTTTGAATCACAGCTACAATAAACCCACAGAAGAATACAGTCTATCCTGACAGACCCTAATCTTCAGCTTCCTTAAGAGCATTTTGATTAGGCTGACAAGAGCATATGTTTGCCTTCTTACTCAGTAGATCAAGATCTCAACATTAGTGAGGTTCAGTTTCACATAAAATTTCAAAGGCTACAAACCTCTGAAGTGAAGCTATCATTAGCCATAAGACGTATTACATACCAGTAAATACGAACATGTCACTTAAGACTATCACAGGGTATTGTGAGACTTTATCTAAGAAGTGTCTGAAACCACCAAATTCTGAATTTTCTGGCAGGTTCTGTAACACTCTGCTGTGGTGGGTTGACTCCAACCAGCAGCTGAGGAAAGAAAACAGAGAGATGAAGAGAATACTCGCAGAGTGAGACAGAGACAGTTTGATAGGTGAAGCAGAAGTTGCAGGCACACAGCAAAGCAAAGCAGGAATTAATTTACTACTTCCCATCAGCTGGGCAGGTGTATAGTCACTTTCCAGAAAGCAGGGCCTCAGCAAGTGTACGGGTTATTCAGGAAGACAAATGCCAGAACCATGAATATTGCCCTCTTTCTCCTTCTCCCCCCAAGCTTTTATTGCTGAAAATGACGTTAGATGGTGTGGAGTGTCCCTCTGGACAGTCCTGAGGTCAGCCTGGGTCAGCTGTCCTGGCTGTGTCTCCTGCTATATCTGCCATGGGAAAAGGAGTGCAGAGGAGGCAAAAAGAGCCAGCCTTGACTAGCACTGCTCAGCAATAGCTGAAAGACTAAAACACTCTTTTAGTACCAGGCTCACAACACAGAAGATTAGAGGCTACTACTAAAAAAATTAATTCTAGCCCAGCCAGTGCACCTACCGTAACAGTTATTGATAAAAATAAACAGATACTAAGTTTGCGGAGCACCAAGTGCTCTGTCTCCCATCCACTGGAAAAAAGACCTAAGGTAGCAGTAATTCCCAAAATAATATGAATTTGCCATCTTAAAAAATGCTTTAAATAAAAATCAAGTTAAGTGCTGTGCATAAAGAAACCTTTCAAGGGACAAACTTGAAAAGCAAAGAAATTTATTTTTCTAATAAGAATTACAGGAATTCTCTTTTTGACTGATACCAAATTTTAGAAATTCAACCACTGATGCAACAAAGAACAAACCCCAAGATTCTGTAAAATCATATGACCATTTAATATGTAGCTTTTAAATTGGTTTTCAGTCCCAGAGCCAAACTTCGTGAAGACTTTCATTGAATACAATGTGGTTACTCTAGATTGGTGGAATTTATCATTATAAAAGAGTATTTTAATTTAAATTTTTATAAACCAATATTCCATGGAAAGAGACATTTATCAGAATGCATGAAAAAAATACTGCAATAGCATGTTTCTTCAAAAGTAAAACACTGTGCTTTCTTGGTTTTGTTTGTTGGTTTTTTTTAAAAATCTGGACAGATTCCAATCCATCAAGTTAGCAATCTCTTTAACTAGAGATGCACAAGCACTTTGAAACCAAAAACTTCAGTGCTGTAGCCCACCACAGTTTAGTCACTTCTCCAAAGAGGCCGAAAGAGGGAGTAGGAGCTCTGCTGCTGGGAGGCTGCCAATCAACAAGCATCGCACCCACCCTGGATTACAAACCAGAGAGCCAATACATTTTACTGGAAGTAGACATTACCGGAGTGTAGGTGTTTCCTTCTCCACACTTAGTCATTCCATATCCAACCTGCTGCTATCAGCATCATTTACATTTTTGCACTTTCTATTGTCCAACAGAAAAAGCAAAAATGAAATACAAATGATGCTGATGTTTTAGCGGTCAAGTGACCAGATAAGAGTAGTGTTATTACCAAAAGCATAGAAGAACAAGCGTTATTACAGTATGATACAAAAATACAGGACTGAAGGGCAGCTTGTTCTTCCAGTGAAAAGCAGATTTATTACTTGGAAAGCACAGAGCGCGCTGCCAAAAGTGCCCTCCCCAAAACTCCTCTCAGTTTTATGAGGGGATGATAGTTAGAAAAAGAAGGAGGACATCTCTGCTGAGCTGTTAGCCTCCACACCTGCACGCTGATATTTTTACTGCCCTCCCTAGGAGACTCTAGGCAATGCCTATATTCTAAACACTGACCAGGTAGAATCCCCAGAGAACTGCTGCATACTATCAAAGACAAACAAACAAACAGAAATGCCTGTTCTAATCTCTCTTCTTGCAAACTTCCCTTTTCTTTTGGAATTAAATCCTGAAGATTGGGATAAAAGTCACAAAATGAGCAACTCCTAGAAACAAAGCATGTACACTGTGGAAAGATTTCTTAATGGTAAGGCCCAGGAACCTCCTAATCATCAAAAAACTCTGTAAGAATATTTATATAATCCAAACCCCTATTTTTCAAGAATCAATCCTGGAATGCAATACAAGAAAAAATAAATCTGTCAGAATGAGTTCCTGTGGTGAATCTGTTGGTTTCTAAATCTCCAGAGTATGAAAAAGGATTTTTTTAATGCCATAAAAATGAAGCATCTGCAGTCCTGACTTCCACATGCTTATTTCATAAAACTGATTTTAGAGACCTAATTTGTTGTATTTAGAGACCCTATTTGTTGTATATAATTAGAATAAATAATAGAAGGAAACACAGAATTTTCTACCTACATCCATCCAAAGTACATGGATAGATGTATTCATAATTTTACAGGCAGGCAACTGGAACTGCCTTTTCTCTAGAGACCACCAGCCTGGAGCTATGCCCACACCAGCATTTAACATGCCAGCACCTTCTGTCATAGAGCAGCAGTGCCTCACCCACGTCTCCCTCCCTCCCTCCCTCCCATCCCTTGTAGTGCTACCAGATATTCACCTGGACTGCCACACAAAAAACT
>VYZP01056929.1:0-17687 GCA_013400635.1 Hypocryptadius cinnamomeus | reverse complement strand
AGAAGAGCTAGTTCCAGTCTACTACTGCATGCAGTTTAACTATGCTAACAACTGTCTCTTTCTGGATACTTGTGTTGTAACTAGAAATGTAGGCAGGGATAAGATATAGGGAATGTTGCTCACCACCCTTAAATTATCATGAAAGGACATGGAAATACGTTTTTACTTAGAAACAGGCAGATGGACTTTCTGCAAAACTGCCCTAAGCTGTAGCCAGATGTGTAAAAGGTGGAGAAGGGGATGGCACTCCCACCTCAAAAATGCTCTAAGATCACCAGAGGAGAAAGGAACATGGAAATTACAGCTTTATCAGAATTAAGAACCATCTACACCCTGGTTTATGATCTTAATCTCCTAGTTCCTTGAGCAGGCACTTGGCTGTTTCAGAAATCTCTTTTATTATTTCAATGTTTGGGTTATGGACTAACAGTGCTCAGGACCCATTTTTTGCATTGAAAAATAACCATGAAACTCTTTCAACACAAATAATAGGAAAGAGACCAGATCTGTGAGAAAAGAAAAGTGTTGAGTTCACTTATATGTTGAGGCACTCAAAGGTTGCTGTTTTACTGTCACTGGAGTTTTTCACTACAGTCATCTTCTACTCATGCAGTCAGAATGAATTTTGTTTCATATTGGGATAACAGAGGGAGAAAAGGTTCACTTCGGGGTAGAGGTGTGTTTTGGAGAATCTGTAAGAAGTATTATTGTCTGAAATATAAACCATCCATCTTGTGAACTTGTCTGGTAGCCTTTAAAGAAAAGGAGACAGCATATTTAGCTCAAAAATCTAATTTCCCATCCCTTTCTTTCTATTTTATTTTGAATTCTGTTTCCAGTCTTCATAATAATCTACTCCCTGTCCTTTCATTCTGCAAGAGAAAAGTCATTTTGTCACTTTATCTTTTTGTCTTTCTTTCACAGGCTTTGCTGAAATCATAACATGCTGAGGAAGGATTCTCAGCAGTAAGTAGTCAGTACCAACACACCCTATATATATACTCATATATATGCATATATATCTATATGTGTATACATACATATACTAAGCAGCAGCCAGAAAATAAATTAAATACATTCAAAATGAAATAGGAAAATATACCATAGAGCTCAAGATTGTTCAGAACTCTAAAGCATTAAGTGTTGAACACAACTTTTATCTCAAAAGTTCCTTAATATTTTTAGACACAGACCACATCTTAGACCTCAGCTGTGTAGCACCAAACATTGTCAGGGCTCTGTGAGACTTATTTCTGGAAAAGTCCTTAGACAGCTGATTGCATCGGAAGCTGTCTCTGCTTCTACACAGCGAGTGACCTTTCTAAGGATGGGGTTTGTCAGGTACTTATTTTTCCTGTGATGTAACATTTGCAAAATATTCCTTGGGATAGTGCTACCTTTGAGTGAGTGCCACTGTCACATTCCCACTGACTAATTTATAGAGAGACATGAATGATAAGGAACAAAAGTGCTTCTCTTAAGCCTGAAAATAGATAAAATGAACTGTTATATCTGTGGGAAGGTTGCATAACCTTCCTTTACAAATTCTATATTAAGCCATGTTTTTTCCTTCTATACGGAAATATCTCACATTAACCAAATATGTGGTGAAACACCCACAATGTTCCTAATTATTTTCTCATCCTAAGTATCTGACAGAAGTGAAATGATTCCTTTCAGGGGCAAAGGAGTACTCTGGGCTCCTGGAGAGGACATGATGTGCCAGCTCCAAAGAAGGAGACTGCAGCTGCTCTCCTGCTAAGACCTGCTGACAACCACATGTCTGGTGGGATGTGAAGTTCCATGCCATCTACACTAACAACAGGTCAATTTTTGGTCTGTAAATTTCCTTTGGATACTGTGGAATTCACTCTTGCTGTTTTCTGAGTGTTTTGAGAAGACAAGACTAATGATGCAACATACAGAGTAAACCAGTGGGCTGCCAGGAGAGAGCTAAGTGCGTTTCTGTGTGATAAAGGACTGTATTTCTCCCTCAGCAGCCGTTCAAAGAGAATACAATTTCTTTTGCACTGGCAGAGTCCTAGGCATCACTGCACAATTGCAGCTTTCTGATGCACCTTGGAGTTTGAAAATCTCTGGTCCTTGTAGCTCATAGACAGGTTGAAGTAGAGGTACTAGGGTGCGGCAATAAGAACAGGAAATAAGTGAAGAACAGTGACCTCAGTGAGATGTTTTGAGCACCAATATAAAAAGGTAGGATATTGGCTGATACATATCTTCCAAATTTTGGCATTGTACTTGTCTAGTACTTTCCTCTGCAGAGCTAGAGTAAAAAACAGCTTGCATAGCTGTCATTCAACAAGCTGAACTTGGACTCTGCCTCACCAGGAAGACCTTCATCATGTTACCTTAAACTTGTCAGTAGTTGGAAGAATACCTGGCTGATTCTTCATTACAAAATTTGTTTGTAGGCTAATTGCTGCAATAATCTGTTTTATGAGTTAAGATTTTAAAGCTCTCTATGCCAATTATTGACTTATAATTTATATTAGTTACTGATGACATCTAAACGGTTTTAATGTACATTCCAGATTGGGAATCTAGGCAGAATCTGTCTTATGCTTCGACTCACACAGGCATGCTGAGAAGAAATGGCTATACTTATTCTAATCCTACAGTTACCTAGTGAAAAATGCATTTCACTTTACTGAGCCCCAAAATGTTGGAGATTGTGTTGCTGTTGGAAATATTTCTCTACTCTGAGAGCAGATGTACAACTCTCCTTAGTGACAGTTTGTAGAAAGGGGTAATTGGACAGCATTCCTATATTTTGCCTTAAAAGTAAAATGGGCATTGCAGAATGTACCACTTCAGGGCTACCTTAGAACCACCTGACTGATTAGAGAATACTTGCATGGTATGGGTTGGAAGGAACCTTTAAAGATCATCTAATCCAACTCCTCTGCAATGGGCACCTCCAAGTTGACCATCAGTGCTTTTTTATAAATGTAACTTTTTCTTCATACCTGCCCACTCTACATAAGCATCTCTCTACAACAAACACTTGTGTTGGCAGTTCAGTGCTCTCAGAACTGTCTTCCTCCTGCTTCCTTTATTTCCTGCTTTCTTCTAAACCAAATAGCAGAAACTATTTAGAAAAAAGGAATAACATGTATTTGATAATTTTTTTGATATAACTGAGGAAAAATAACTTCCACAAGGCTGGTGTTAATATCATTTGATGCAGAAATGCTGGAACTGAGTCAGAGTTAATAGCAGCACAGTGACAGTCAGAGTGACTTGATAAATGACAGCTTTCTCTGATTATCTCTTCTCAGAGGAATTCTCTCTGCAACAAGGATGTTCCTTCTAACTTCCTCCCATCGTGGATGTGGAGGAAATAAAGTGTGTAACTTTATATACTTTATACTACAGTTTCTTCCTCCATCTCTCCCTCCACTTGCTTTGCTCCATCCTTCCACGCTGCTAAATTATTTCAGCCCAAACCTCCCTTGCATGGTTCCTGCCAAAGGCAGCTGCTCGCTCAATTGAAAAGCTGAAGGAGAAATTTTGAGATTAGCATAATTCCTGTGCTCCTGTGGCAGTGACTTGGAAGTGATGTGGTGCTGCCTTTTCTGACCTTCCCGTGATGGATTCATTAGTCTTCCTGAAGGTGCCAGAAGATCAGCAAAATGCTTGTCCTTTTTGGCTGTCTCCAGACAGCATTTCTGAGCACAGTGAAGTCATATCTTTGATAGAAGATATGACTTGAATTTCAACAGCTTATTTCAGAGTATTTAGTCTAAGAAAAAGATAGAGGTTACCTCAGCCCATATTGAAATTGTGTATGGAAAGCATGTGGAAGAACATGCATGCTCTTCCTTAATCAATTGAGATGTGACCTTCAACCATAGGAGAAACCACAATGTGCTTTGTGTTGTGCAGAGGTCCTCTGGCAGATGTGCAAGGCTGCCCAGGGTTTCATTTAGAGGTGAAAGTGTAAGGTTCTGCAAGGAAGGATGAGCTCTTCAGAGCTCCCTGCACAGAGAAGCATCATTGAATATTTGTTCTGTCAGAGCTTATGAAACAATCTATACTGTCAAACCAAGGATTTCATGGACACTGTGCTAACATCTACACTGCTACTGAAAGGAAGATAAGAATCAGGAATAAATAGTAGGTGATGTGGATGTTTACAAGTCCGGGGCTTGAGTTTTCCCCATTCTACCCATTTGTCCAACAATATGGATATCACTTGTGAGAGCCAGTCCATGCCGAAAGGCCAACAGAGTGATTAGGGAAGAAACACACAGTGAGGGCCAGAAAGCAGAGCTAACAAGCTGAGTGAAGAGGGCGGCTGGAAACAGCCTCATAATGGCACAGGCTTGATTCACTCTGTCTTTCCTTCTGGATGTGTTTAATGAACAAATCTAACAAACAGAGTGGTAACAGGAGAATCTGCAGAGAAGTTCCAAATGGAGGCTGAAAGGATGCTACGATAGAGGCAGCAATGGTGTTTATGTATCAACCATCTCATTGGTCTGATGCAGGGAAACTTCAGAGGCAAAGCTGGAGGAGCAAATCTGAAGATTCTGCTCACTACAGAGCTCTTTTTTGTGTGTTTGGGTTTGGGTTTTTATCAACTATTTTTGCTCTGACCTTTAGGGGAACTTTTTCCCTATTTTCTTTCAAAATGATGAAAGAGGAGAAGCTGTTCTGTTCTCCTGGATGTCTTCCCTTAGCCAGGGCAGTTTCCCAAGGGTTCTTGGCCTAGGGAAGTGCCAAGTAACTAAGCAAGGACAGCTGGGAGAACCAGGGATGGGATGTTAAACTGCAGCTTCTATTTCCTGAATAAATCTGCAGCCATCAAGACAGCCTCATGTAGCGATTTAAAGTCCTTGCCTTTCCTCTTCTAAGACTGTTCTTTCTATTAACTGAGGTGGTGAGAGGAAGGCAACACAGAAATGTACAAGACATTTTGTTTTCTCTTCTAGACACACAACCACGACAATTAATTACTGATAACAGTATTGGAGCCAATGTGGAATCTATTTGTCTCATAATTTTACTGTTCATTCCAGTCTCCCCATATGGAGGTCTGTCTATTTCATTTTGCAATCTACATTGGGATAAATTATCTCTAAGAGTGCCCATTTTCCTTTATCAGCCGTAACAGAGACTCTAGTGACTGGTTCAGCAGGATGGAGATATCAACTTGAGTCTCAGATTAATCTTTTTTCTCAAACATTCATTAATTCTCTAAGCCTATAGTCCAAAAAATTTGGACTATATACTAATGAAACCCAACCTTTTTTTCACAACCTCTGTCTTGCCTGACAATTTGCTAGAATGCTCAACCCATGGGTACTTCCAGATTTCCTCTGAACCAACAAATGTGAACTGAGACCCTCAGATTGTGTGTTAAAAAGCAAATGTTTCATTTGATTTTATCTTTAAAGAAAACATACCTTGTCATCAGATGTGACATGTTCTTTGAAGCTATCACTTCAGTAATATTAATCTATCAATCTTTTTAAATGAGGCATGCATTGTAAAGAGAAGGATAACTCATTAAATGAAAAACTACAGCTGGAAGAAATGGACTGGCTTCTAACAAGTAGGTTTGTTCTTTTTTCCCATACATTGTAAAAAAACTCTCTGTGCTAACATAGATGCTTCTACATCCACCACAACTATTACCAGTCTTCTTTGGAGTGCCTTTTCAATTAATTCCATCCTAATTACTTTTAATTAGGAAATTAGGAATTAGGAATCTTTATTCTAGCTAGTGTTTCTTTCTGAGATAAATCTCTGAGAGGACTGGAATTATCTATTCCCATATGGTCAGAAAACAGTAGTTTGTGGTGGTGGATTTTTTCTTTTCAATTGATTGACTAGGCAGCATTTCAAACCCACAGAATTCTTGATATAGCAAATCAAACTGCCATAAAGTATTAGTCTACACTATTGTAGTCATACTGATGCAATTCATCATATGCTTAATTTTAAACTGAGAGGCATGACCCTTCTCAACAGTTATCCTGGAATTAGAAAAGTAATTTTACTTTGATTACAGTATACACATTACAATTTTTGTCTTTAAAATGTTAATAATATAATTACATTTGTACAACCTTTCTGCCTTATTTCCCTAAATTGATAAAACTAGTCTGACCTGTACAAGATACAAAGTCGAGACAGAGCAACATCAAAGAATATAATTAATTTTGATTTCCAAGTTTAGTTTTCTTAATACTGTCATTAAGACATGCTATTAAATTTTAACTTAACCAAATCTTTATTATATTAATGGTGTAGGGTTTTATATTTTCTCTTTGATAGTAATAAACCAAAGGAATCGTTAAACCAGTATACTGATCTTTGAAATAAAACAATATGCATGTCCAAGTGTGTGTGTGTGTAATGCAAATACAGATATAATTTCAAATATTTAGGTAGTGGAACATCTTGACAAGACTGATGGATTTGCTATTCCTTTCTAAAGGAGGTTATTCAACTTAAGCACTGTCTTTTTCAGTATGCTTTTATGGCTCATCCTAACGGAAATAATAACACTGAATAGCTGGATAGCAATTCACATATTCAAAGCACTGTGCAAACATTAAGTAATACAGTTACACAACATCTAAATAACTATAATACTGGCTGTCAAGGCAGTGAAGAAGCAGACAAATGCAAAAGACTGCAGGCAGCCCTGGAGCGCGTTCTGCAGCGAGGAGGGAGGAAGCAAGCTCCCTCGCAGCGGAGCAGGGCTCAGTGTGCCATACGCTCCGGGTTTGCATTGTTCTGTTTCAGCCACCTGCAACGCTGTCTTTAAAGTGTTAATTAGCAGGTAGCAGATGCTGGTGCCTTGCCAGTTCTGCCTTGGAAATGTTTTTTTCTGTTGTTCATCAAAATACAATGATGCCAAATCCACGTTTTTAGTGACTGTTTTCTTATTGAACATCTGGGCATAATTCTGGGTACTGACATTTAGAAAAGTTTTTTTTTCTCTGGTCTTTCTCATTTTCTCCTCCTTTCATAGGGATTTTTTTAAAACAAGCTGCTGACAAGAATGCAGAAAAAAACCCCCTGTTTTGGTATCTCAGGTGGTGGCACTCTGTCAATGTCAACTTTATGTTTTATCTGGTCTATGTCAAGAATATGCTGACAAATTTATTGGAATGTTTGAAGGATACGGTTGGAGACACTTCATTCTTTGCAGCCTTCTGTTAATTTCCTGGTTTAGAAATCAGTGCTGCTGAGGTCTGTTAAACAGTAGCAGATTGTGCAAAAGCCCTCTGTTCCTTAAGGAGCCCAGCTCTAGGCACATTGCCGAGAGTGACAAACATACTTCTTTTGTTCATTATACCCTGAATGGGTAGGAAAATAATCTATTTTCCTGCAACCATGACTGTACCTCACTCCTCTTTGCCATGTTGGATATATTATACCTCAATAATAAAGCAATCTGGAGGTCAACTTAAAAAGCACTGAACGCTATTTAAGTTTAATTCTAAGCTGAGAAGAACGAGTCCAGACTTTTGGCCTTCAAGGGGAAGGGAAAACTTTTATTTCCAGTGTTAATTTCCATACTTAAAAATACAACTTCCTCTTGTCTTTATGAGCCGTCTCTCACTGTAAATGTTGAAAAGTGGTGTATGATTACGATTGTGCACAGTTTATGAATAGATTGCTCCACACACATTTGAAATAAAGCAGCAGTTGCTGGGAGATGTGCAAGTGTTTAGCTGTGAATAGAGTTCTGCAGAGCAATTCAGAGCCTGTCAAACTCATACTTCCTTGCTTGTGAAAAGTAACGTATCTTTAAAGATTGCATTCACGATGGTTCTGGTTTTTACCATTTATTTAAAAACAGGTACCTGAGAACAGGCCAGCACTCCTAGTGCATTGTGATATTGTTTTTCTAATTAGTAAATATCTACTAGGAAAAGTTGTTAGCAATTTGTTGGTTTCTATTACTTCTCCCTGCAAGGTTTTTCTTCTCACTGCAGAACTGAAGAGTTTATGTTTTGAATGTAGTGTTAAATTATATTTATGTGTGCAATCGTAGGAGAGCAACAGGAAACACAGAAAATTGGACTTTCTTTCTGAATATTGACTTCCAATGTCTTGAGAGTAATTCTGTCAGACTCCAGTGATCTGTGATGTTTTCTGAAACCTTTTTGTGAAGCTGATCTTCAAAATTTTTAACCCTTGATGACTTTACTGTGTTTCCAAAACCTCATCTCCTGTCTTGATGCCTTGCAGCGCTGTCACCACCATTTGTGTCTCCAAAGTCACATCTGTGCCCTCACACAGTCTGCCTCTTCTGAAACCGGTAATGATGAAGCATTTCTGGGTTTGTCGTTAAAAACCAGCAGATGTCGCAATTTCCCCACAAAGAGCAGACTTCTCGCCAGTCTTTTGAAACTGCAGCAACTTAGGTATGCAGTATTCCACACAGCAATAATTCTGTGTGAGGTAAATTACTGTTGAGCAACATGCTCCAACCATCAGCTCTTTTATGTACTCTCACTTTAAAGTTGAATACATTGACAGGAAAATATCCCAATTTTACTCGCCAAAATATGAGGGAGACATTGCTGTGATGCTGAACACCCTAGGACTGTGTCACTGTCTCAGGTTGCTTATTGTACAAAGGCATTTTCTGAGTTTATTTGCCACAGACTCCATTCAGTCATGTTTGATGCCTGACATCTCCTTTTGTTGCTGCTCAAATGTCTGTCCAAAATGGTTAAATGGATTTCAGTTAATGAGATGCTGCACTAAGGGAATTAAGTAAATACTTTTAAAATGAAAGTATAACTTATGGACTACGCCTGCTGGTTAAATAAACTAAAATTTGTCTTATCTAACTTTAGCTACTTAAAAAAATTGGATAGCTTGTCTAAAGAAGCTGTTGTGCCTCCTTTTGCAGTTAAGGTGGAAAAGCAAATGTGTATGAGGGCCATGTCATCTCTTCCTAAGACTAGTGCTGGAAAAATATTCTATGGAGATACCTGTATCTCTCTGCCAAGTGTAGAAGGAACTTAAACTGCTGTTTCAACCTTGATGATTACTTTGAAGATGGTTAGAATTAGGTGTTGTTAATAGGAACACTGAGTAAAGCTTATTCTGCTTTACTTTTTTGGTTGCAGCCTGTTTGCAGGCTTGAGATTATTAAAAATAATCAACAATTAGACAGTGGAGTTCTTGATCTCTATCAGCAGCAGCTAAAGAGACAATATTCATCCTATTGCAGCTATGCAAGTACTTGTGGCTCTGTTGGAATAGTACCTAAGCTCCTTCTTAAGCACAGAACTCATCCAAATTGAATCCTTATCCATATGCATCCCTAGACTTGCACTGAAGAAAATTGAAAAAGCCCACTAGAGATAAAATTTAGCTTAAAAAAAAATTAATAAGTGTTGATTTTTCAGTTTTTGCAATTAGTTTTACCAGGAAGAGAGTGAGATGCACTTAACATTAGCAGTCTGAGATTCAGACATGTAGACTGAGCTGGCTGTCTCAGCTCTCCCTGTAGTCCATACAGAATAAGTGAGGGCTGAACAGGAGTCTGTGCTTGCATGGAAAAAACTGTCATCTCCCTCTCTTACCTGTGAAGACAATATATAGAAGTATCTTGCCAGTGGATGTGAGATAGGATGAATCCTATGAAATAAAAAAAAAAAAAAAAAAAAAGAGAAAAGAAATAGTTAAAGAAATCTATGTGTTAAAATAAGCACATGCATATACCATGTTTTTATACTCAGAAAGAACTTGCCAGTTTGAGCTTGTGCAGATAAAAAGTCAAAATAATAATGAAGATGCATCCTGTACAATAGACTGGGATAACAGAAAAGGCTTCCAGCCTGTGGGATGTCAGATAATAAGGAGTCAAGAGCAGTGATAATCTGGGATGTCTTGTTCCATATGACAGGCTGGTGTTTCTTGCCATTTACACTTCAGGCAGCAATAAAAGGCAGGGGGGAGGGGCAACTATGTGCCCACTAAAAAAACTTCTGGAATGTTTTCCAATCAATACCCAAAATACACATGACTGACTTTAAAAAACAAAAAAACAACCCAGTAAAAAAAACAGACCAAAAGATTTTCAGTAATTAGGAGAATTTCTTGTGAAATGTGTAAGGGAATCAGCCTGACCTCAGATGGGAAGAGGGTCCGTGCACTGCATGGATGTATCAAAATGTGCAGTATTCCATAGAGCTCCTGCTGACATTAAAATCTCCCCACCCTGACCTGCTGGAGAGGAAATTGTCACTGTAAGGGAAAAAGGGGTCAAGTGGACAGAGAAGACATGGAAAAGTGACACTACCTGACCCACACATTTCTCCATAGCTGCCACCTTGCACTCTACACAGCAGCAGCATGGGGCATGTGGAAACAGCCAGCTGCTGCTTCACTTCCTGAAATTGGCCCTGGAATCAAGGCTAAGTGCACTGGGCTTCATGTCTGCTAAGGGCAAATATTGGGATAAAAACAAGCTTTCATTATTGCTAAATAAAACTAAATAAAAGAATTTTATCTGTGTGAACCTCACCCAAGAGACTTAGAGTCTAGAGTCAGTTACAGAGAGAGGCAGAATAAATGGGGAAGCTTCATAGTGACTTTGATAATTCAGGAAAATTGTCCTAGTTCAAAGTCAAAGGTAAGAAGTTAATTTTTTTTATCCCTCTGACCATAGGGAATCATGCTGCTTAAAACATCTCAGTACTCAAAGCTAAGGAAAAGAAGTGATAGCTGGCAAAAGTCACGTTTTCAGCATGGCTGCACGCTAGGACTGCAGTCTTTGGGGTGCCTGAGCACATCCTTTCCCCGTAGCTGAGGCTGACACTTCTAACCCCTCCCTTTGTCATCCTCAGGAAATTTTGTGTGTCACATCCCTTCCACTTCTGCAGCTTCCCCTCCCCTCCCCTCCCTCTGCCCCTGAAAATGTAGTTTGTGGTTAGCAGGAAATATTGAGACAAGATGTGGAAAACCCTTATGGAGAAAGAATTCATTCTTGCTGCCCAACAGAAGGTATAGAAAGCTTGACCATATTATGACCAACTACTCTTTTTAATATTATTGATGGAACCAAATCTGTACTGAGGGTGTTTTCCTGGGCTGCTGAAAAAGGAGGCTACTGTGCTCGGATTTGATACAAGCAGGTCAGGTTTGCACATCACCTTTACATTCCTTCTGAAATATCATTGCTAAAACTGTTATTTGGAGAGTGAGGTCTGTTTTGTATAGATTGTTATTTAAAATATTGTGGGCTGCAAAGAAATAATTTACTCTTCAGCATTTCTACACTGGTTGACCAGTATTTATTTTTTTAATTCCTTATTCTCATTTAAATGACAGGAATTTCAAAACAAATTGCCTGGACCTGAAAGCTTAGCCACATCCACTGACCCCTAAAGTACTCCCCACCCAGTCAGAGGTAGAGTTGTACTTCTGTGGCACCTGGCAGCAGCTGTGAAAACAGATGCAGCTTATTGTCACAATCAGACAGGTGAAAAGTTAAATGAAAAATGAGGCTGATTTATGAAGGCGACTCATCAGGGAAAACTTGGCAGCAGATGGGAAGAGTCCTTACAGGTATCTAAATAATGTGTGACAGTGCAGTTTTTGTACTCTTGATTCTTGAAAAGAAAGTGAAATTGTACTTTGGAGCCATGGAGAAAAGGAGATTCTAAGAGTTAACTTGTAGTCTCTTTAAGATGACTGTTGAAGGACTAAACCCCACTTTTTCTGTTTGGTGTGGTTTTTCCCTCTATTTTAAAAATAACATCAATATTCTCTTATGCTTCTCTTACAACAGCCTTATGCAATTACATCCTTTAGGAGGGAACTCTGTAGTCAGGATCTGATTTAAATCCTCCTTTTCCCCTTTTAATTAAAGCCAGGTATTTTATTGGGTTTTGGTAGTGTGGGACTGCAGTGGTGTCTTCTGTGAGGAGCTGCTGGAAGTTTCCCTCTTGTTTGATGCCAGCCAGATGCAGGACAGACCCACCACCAGCCAAGGCTGAGCCCAGCACCAATGGTGGAAGCACCTCTAAGGTGACAGACGTAAGAAGAGGGAAAAACTTCTGGGCAACAGCAGCCAGAGGAGAGGAATGAGAATATGTCACAGGAACAGCCCTGCAGACATCAAGGTGAGTGCAGAAGGGGGGCAGGAGGTGCTCCAGGTACCAGAGCACAGATTCCCCTGCAGCCCCTGGTGCAGACCATGGTGAGGCAGCTGTGGCCCTGCAGCCCATGGAGGTGCAGGGTGGAGCAGAGATCCACCTCCAGCCCCTGGAGCATCCCATGCTGGAGCAAGTGGAAACTTAAAGGAGGCTGGGACCCCTTGGGAAGCTCGTGAGACTCACATTGGAGCAGTTTGTTGAGGACTGTCTCCTGTGGGAGGGAGCTGAGGCTGGAGCAGGGGAAGAGTGGGAGGAATCCTCCTCCTGAGGAGGGAGGAGCAGCAGAGACAATGTGTGATGGACTGACCACAGCCCCCACTCCCTCTGGGGAGGGGAGGAGTTTTTAGGAAAGATGTTTTTAAGATTTAGCTCTTAGTTTTCGTTACCTTACTCTGATTTTATTTGCAATAAATTGAGTTAAAGTTGAGTTTGTTTTGCCTATGATGGTAATTGGTGAGTGACCTCTCTCTGTCCTTACCTCCATCCTCGAGAATTTAGTTATATTTTTGCCCCACCGTGCTGAGGAGGGACAGAGCAATGTTGGTGGGCACATGTTGTCCAGCCAGGGTCAACACTTCACAGCTGTTTTCAAGAGCCCTTCATTCTGGAAATTGCCTGCTCACTAATAAGAACTGTTTTTCTACTTTTTATTATATCTTCCCACTCCCAAGTCCAGCCTGACAGAAACTATTATGTACATCATAATGCTTTGTTTCTAGCATTATTTTTTCTCGAGATTTCTGGGGTTTTTTTTGGTATTATTAATAATTTTTGTCTGCCTCCACAGATAGAGAAAGAGTTGGATGAAAATTTTCTGAGAGAGATTCCTTTTGGTCAGAAAAACGTTGATTTTAGAAAATCATCTGTTCGTAAGAAAGCAACTTTTGTGGCAGGGTTTTAATGGGTGATAACTCTAACCTTGAGTAGATTTGACTCTAATATCATAGAAAGAGCAAGCATTCCACTGCAAAATATCAACCAACCAAACAAATATCTAGATCCTGAGCCCAAGTTAGTTCTGTAAATAATAATAAAAAATGCATTAACTTTTTCTCTATAAATCAATTCAGCTTATTTCCCAGAGGCCTACTGGCTATTCTGTTACACAGAGATTTTTCATATCAAATAAATATAAATTTTTGCATGCTTATGATGCTCCAAGGTTATAAACAAGAGAAGGATTGTAGGGAGATGAAATATCTTCTATTAGAGCAGATGGCAAGCTTTAAGGTACATAAACTTTCTTCAGTTCTTTGCACTCCTGAAATGTGCTTGGCTTTTTTTTCTAGCTATAACATTTGGCTTAATAAAATATATTGTTTCTGTTGACAAAACTTTCCTTCTGGAAAAACTTGTCTCTTTCTAGTCTGCTGCAGCAAAAAGAAAATCCAAAAAAATCAACAAACTCAAAACAAAACCAATATCTCAAGCAAATGCTTCTTTTCAAGCAGACTGTCTTGCCTTTTGGAATCTGTGAAGACCTTCATCAAGCCTTTTCTGTTCTCAGCAGGAGAGGAGTTCAGAAACATTTCAGTTCTCGCTGTGCCTCTGGACTGATAGTGTTTCACTTAGATGTGAAATTGGATGAAAGAAGTTCAGTCTTCTTCAGGGCTATCAAAGCATATGATAAACCCATCACACACATGAGAGAATAGCTACATGCAACACCCAAAGCAGAAATTTTATTCTCAGTAGCATGTTGCCTGGGAAGCCAATGGGTTCTAATGGCCAAAGTCGTCTTAAGTTCCCATTTCTCATATTTCTAGCCTGTTACATACAGCTCAAATTGTCAGAATTGTAGATTTCTTCAAACAGAACCAGTTCTCAAAGGAATAATTCTTCCATATTCTTTTCGGGTAGAAAACCCACTTTCAGGGCAAGGAAACACAGGGAAGTTTCTAAAGGATTTATAAGGGATAGCACATACCTTCAAGGATGATCTTGTGGAGAAAAAATTGGGGTCTGGGTTCTCAGTGTGCCATATCCTTACTCTGGGTTGCCTCCTAAGGCAACCTGAACACCATTAATTTGTAAGCAGATCCCTGCTGGAGCAAACGGTGCATGCAGATCATCAGTAGTAATTGAAGCCTGTGTGAAGCTGGTCACCAAGGAATATCAGCTTTTGTGCTTCTAGCCATACTATCCTGGCATGCATAACTTTTTCTGTGGGCTTGTGTGTCTCTTTTTGGTGTGTGTACCCCAGAATACTGACAGGAACAAAACAGGCAGAAGCTGGGTGTGTGCAATCCTTGATCAAACTGTAGTGGGAGCTGAGAAGGTGGCACCTTGCCTTTTTGGTTCTGACACTTTTCTCTTTTAGAGAAATGGTAGAAAGCCGTTATGGTCTATAGGAAAACATCCCCCAATTTAATAAGTGACTGCCTTGCATTAAGTAAGGTGTTGTGGATAGCTGGGATATAGCTAGGTAACAGCTGTTCATAAACACTGGTATAAGGAGAGCTCAGATAGCCCTCAGCTGAGCAAAAAAGTTTGCTGTTTCCTCCCCCCTCTCCCCCAGCTATCTAATCAAGAACAGCAATCAAGAGATCTATCTAATCAAGAAGTTTTACCTTTTTGCCTGAGTGGTAGCAGCACTCCAGTGTAAAAGTAGCTTTGTAGCTCCATGATTTCCATAATGAACGTCCTGTTTTGGATTTGCATCATTCCCAGTAGATTTATCTACCAGTAATGCCCATACTCTTGATTTTTGCTGGTCAAAGCAGTGGATGAAGCAGAAGAAGGTACAAGGGAGGCTGAAGTGGAAACTTACCTCATTCTTCTTTGTGAGCTTGTTTATTGGGAAACAATATTCTGCTCTGTTTTTTATTGACACTACCCTCCAGGAAAACTGCTGTTGTCTCCATCTCTTCTGTCTGCCAGCTGCTCAAGCTCTGCTGAGAAGTAGAGTTTTCTTTAGTTTAAAGTGATCTGAAAGTAAAACATTCATGGGACTGCTTACCTTTCAGAGGGAAGGAAAAATAGGCCATTAAATATCTGATCAAGGAGTGCTGTACATAGTAGATAGCAAATAAGATATAGGTGAAAAAATAGTGTAAGTTTTGTGTTAGAGACTCAACAAAGTCATAATGAGAGGAATTTCAATTTTACGTCAATTTTAATCCTGGTGTTTCATGTTGTTTTTTGTGAATATGCCTGTAGACCTTTCACTCTAAGCATTAGGATTAAGGAACAGAATTACAGAAATTTAATTTGATAAAATATGATGAATCTGAAGTTTGCTGATAAGTGGCAATGGTCATAAAGAAATTACTCTCTATAGCTGATTAATACATACTATACCACCTGGCAAGTCCAGATGGTTTTATGCAATCATCTGTATGCTCTGTGAAATTTATGGTCTTGAAAGCATTCAGAGCAGCATCCTGATAAGGGAAAGGGAATGAACCAGGTACATTTGATACCAGACACAGACCACTGATTAGGTCTGGTAAAACCTGGGGTGTTTTTGGAACAGATTGCAGATTTCATTGGTAAGACCGAAATGCAGAAGGGATCCTGACAGGACTTACATCTGCAAGAGGAATTGTGCTGCAATTTGGTAAGCACTATTCTGCTGCTTTCATCAGCCTTTTAATCCAGTGGAAGCTGCATGAGAGGATATGATACCTCACCAGAGCCAGCCCTGTAAAGAGGGAGATGTCTGAGCCTACCACCTGCTAGGGGAATGTACCTGTGAAATCCATTTCACTCGTAAGGATTTGGAGGCATACTGGGAGACTGGGTCAGGGTTGCAGCTGCAAGAGGAGGTGCTTGTGGAATTTTCTCCTGGTGCTTAGTAACGAGGATATGTGATTTTGATATTTTCCGGCCTCAGAAGATAGGAAAGAGTATCACCAGCAACCTGAACCACAGCCTTGTCCACCAAAGGGGGATTTTTTCTATCCAGTCTATAAAAACTATTTTACTTTAGTAGAGTAGTTTGATATTTAATGAGCTAGAGAAGCATGAACAAGGCTATTGCCTTGTGGAAAAGTGTCACCTGGGGGCAGGGGTGAGGAGTAGAGAAGTTTTATTTACCGATGTAGCAAATGTGTAATTTATGTCACACAGCTTCTCTCTTTAATGTGCATTTATAGAATCATCAAAGTGAAACAATCTGCTAGAGGGTTTTGGCAAATTCTGCAGGTAAGGTTTATCCCAGTGATAAGAACAGTTGCCTAGAAGGTGAAAATTTCAAATCCTTGAAGACAGACTGGGATAATAACCGCGCTCCTTATCTCGGCAAGTTCCCTTACTGCTGAGCTACTAAAAAGGAGGGAGGTGACCTCCTCTTTCTGCAGGTTTTTTAGCCCCCCTTCCCCTCAGGGTTTGACTTCAAAGCAAAGGGATGCTTTGAGACTGCACTGCAGAGGGCTGGACTGATTTCTGAAGACCGAGTAGGTGTCTATGACCAAACTGATGATAAAGAAACGGAAAGACCTCTCAACTCCTACCTAATTTCATGATTTTTGTACTCTAAATTCACTGCACACTTCCCAAGCTGATCAGAAAATTTTCTGTTGCTTGTGTCCTTCCCTAAGCTTAAACAGAGTTTCTCACTTTGGAGTGGTTAGAGATTTACCTAAGCTTACCTAAGCACCTTTGAAAAGTGGAGAGGCATGTCACTCCCTTGCAGCTGGGTCCAGTCACCTTCCTCAGCAAGTGCCAGGCACCTATCAGCAAGCACAGGACCCTCCAGAACTGAAACTCAGGTTAAAAACATACAGCTGCTATGAGAGGTAAGGACAGACTTACCCAAACATTTTACAAATGGCTTGTTAGCTGAAAAAATTGCCCATGAGGATCACATAGCCCATCTCAGCTGCAGTCTCCAAGGGCAGCCTAGTGCATAACTGATATTTAGGGAGATGATGTAGCATTTTCTGCTAGCTTGCATCTGGTAGGGCAGAACTTCTCATGCTTTCAAGGTATACTTTTTAAGCTGCATAGCAACTTTGAGTATAATGGCAGCATAAACCTGCAGAGCATTTTAAAAAGTGAGTACCAAACCTTGTAATGAATTGCCTAAGGGGAATTTATGCAGGAAAAAATACAAATAATGCCAACGCTTTGGAACTGCACACTCTGCATTTTAACTAGCATCTAATGTGACAAGAGAGCTATTTGTTGTGATTTTTTTTCTCCCTTTTAAATGCAAATTTGAAAAACTAGGCTTTATTCTAAACTCTGCTTTGGATTCCTAGAAATTAAAAAGTCAATTTTTATAGTTTTCCTTAAATTTTGAGAAATCCCTGTCTGAAGATAGGCTTTCTTGCGTTGTGGCTCTCTTGACAAAGAAAATCCAATGGTGTAGTAATGTATGTGTGCCCAAAGCACACAGAGCTGATGTTAGGACTCTACAGGACAGAGCCAGAAGGAGACAGAGATAGGACTCCAAAGTGCAGCTTCTTAGAAAGTGGTTCCTGGATGGACTAATTATTTCTCAGATTGTGGATTAGAGCCCCTAAAATAAGAAAAAGGGGTTAAGCAAGATGTTAAGATAGGGGAGCTGAGATTATGTATCTGTGC
>VYZP01056928.1:0-20432 GCA_013400635.1 Hypocryptadius cinnamomeus | reverse complement strand
GAACTTAAAACAGAAGAATTCAACCTTACACTGGATTTCAGAAGTTTGCAGATGGTGTTGTATTTCTTCTTCATTTTATTTAGTGGGTGTATTTCCAAACAAAATTTAAAACTTTCATTTTAAATTTAAAGGATTCCACTTCAAATTTCATAGTGAATGGCTATGCTAAGTATTGATTCCAGTGTTTTGAAAAGAAAATGCCATCTAAAAGAAGAAAGAATTCAAACTTGTCTAAATTATCTACTTAGCAATCAGGAGGTTTTTTGACACCAACACTTATCCAAATGGCCTTTTGTTCCTCTAATTTGCCAGTGTCTATCATAATTGTGTTGTTGGTAGAAGTAAACATTTGATAATTTGCAGCTTTGTGCCTGTATATACTGTATTTTCCTGTAAACTTAGTGAAAATGGGGTTTGATAGTTTTATGTGGAAGATTTCGTATGTTCTGTTTTTTGCATTATTTTGATGGAAAGCTAGAATTATTTCTTTGTGAAAACTGATCTGTATGTTAATATCTTAAAACTGTGCATTTGCTTTTTGTGTTTTCAGAGGTTTTTCTATCTATGCTGTAAACCTCTTAACATTTTTTTGAACTCCTGTCTTTGGTGTTCATGCACCTCTCTTTCAGAATTGTACTGTGATGCCTCTCCTTTGCATATGGGCATTGCTGTGTTTGCTGGGTTTGCTGATAATTCAGTTAGCATTTTATGCATTGCAGAAGAGCATAAATGTATCAACTGTGATAGAGAAATTTCTATAAATAAAATGTGGAAAGGTAACAGCAGAGGTGAGAAAGGGTAAAAATAAGGCAGGCCTGTGAAGTCTGCCCACATGGGTATCATCCTTATTACACATTAGGTGGTCTGTAAATCTAATATTTCCAGAAGGAAAAGGAGGAGTGGGCATTCCCAGGTGTTTTCCATGTGTGTCACAGAAGGGAGACATTAAGGTTGCACACATGTAATAAAAAGCAGCAAAACAAGTCAGCTGATAAAACACTCATCTGATAACTGAAAACAAATACTTCTGGCAGCATTATCAGAGCTGCAGAATGCACATAGAGAGCCAATTTATGTATCTTGGAGGAGAGCACTGGTTGAGGAAAATATAGTTGAGTTATGTGACTTTCAGCCTCATAATTACCTCATATTCTATAAGCTCTTGACCACTTGATTAGGTCATGCATGTAATTTGGTATCCAGACATTTAAAATGCCCAAATGCACTTTCAGGATTGAAATAATGCTTGTTTGTAGTAAAGTTTCTCTGTCCTGCTGGATGACTGACATGGATGAAAAGACCAGCTGCTCATATGGCTAAGTGAAAATAAAAGTAGAAATTGTGTGTAAAAAGAGAATAAGGAAGAAGAAATGTTTTTACACTGGTAAAATGAGGAGGAAGAAAGGTGAAAGTTATAGGTCAGTCCTGACACTCAGAGAGTTGTGCTTTTATTTCAGCTGGATAGCACTGAATGGCCCCCCTGCTAATCTGAGGAGTGCCTTACATGTGGAATCTGTACATTGTGGCAATTTGCATTAGCTAGAGCCTGGAAATTATTTGTTCCCATTAAAATATTAATGCTTTTCTGCAGAGGCTGTAACTGGTCTAAGAGCTGTTTTTAATAGAATGTTGAAGTTTGCATTCATGAAAAAAGATGGGATTTTCTTCCTATCCTTATTTTGGAAGTGGGGGAAAACATCATGAGGACTGTGGACACTCATCACAAGATTGCCCTGAAGTGCCAACCACTGCTGCAAACCTGGCTTGGGAGGGTGCTGCTTTTTGCACTGTCAAAACAGTGAGAAGGTGGTGGAATACAGGCTTTTCTACCAGCCAGACATGATGTGGGAGCTCCATCAACAGCACCACTGTAACCCAGGAGCCCAGGGTCTGGTGTAGGATGAAGTTGATCCTGTTCCCTGCACAATCCTCCCTCTCCTTCCTTCTCTCCTTCACTCCTTGGGTAATGGTTTTTCTTGGTCTCAGAATGACTAAATATTTTCTGTGAAGTATTTCCGTGCCTGACCTTGTGTAAATGAAGGAGCTGCATTGCATAAATAGTCAGTCTGAGGCTGAGCATGAATTTCTGTTTTGAAACAGATACCTGAGAAATTGTGATCTAATACAAATACCTTGATCCTGAAGCCTTATGGCCAAGCCAAGGGAAATGGTTTCTAGCACAGTTTGCACTTGCTGTGGAGCAGTTACTAACTTTTATAACTAGCAGATTGCAACAAAGAGATTAGACAACTGAATTATGAAACAACCTATTTTTCGGGCAATTGCAGATCATGGATATGTACTGTATACTGAAGGTAATATAAAGGCACATCAAACAGGTATTAAATTACCCTGCTAGCACATGCAGTCTTCCAAGGAATAGGATTTAAAAAAATTTAAAAATCTATAAGCCTTTGCTGCCTCATTCTAACAGAAATATATTTGAGACACTCTTTTTTATGTCTTGGCTGAAAGACAGGAGTGGAAGCTTGTTTCCTCACTCACAGTCAGCAGATTTTACCATCCCAGTGTAATTTTTTCACCTGGGTGTGCATTTTAAAACCTTGTACTTCTCATTCTCAATTGCATAGTGATTACTTTGTGTCATCTTCCATTTGACTAAGAAAGTCAATTCACTCCCCTCTACAGTGTTTCTGTTTGTAAAAGCATTCTGATCAATATCAGGATTTTACAAAGGTACTTTTACTCTTGCCAGGAGAGTTGTGTTTGAAGGGAGTGGCTGTGCTATAGAAATGCACTGTCTGTGGGAAATGCAGTAATCTCACATCAGAGGCACTGATGGCTGAGAAACCTGTTTCTAGGTTCATTAAAACAAACTACAGAGCAGAAATACAGTAAACAGTTTTCTACAGCAGCGTGAGGAGGAGCATGTTACAATAAAAAGAGGGGTCTTGGTGGCAGTTTCAAAGTATAACAGTTATGGTTCTTTGTAACTGCTGCAAACCCTGGAGTGCAGCTCAAAAACATGATTGAAATATTTTCATGCAATCCAATAGATGTAGTTCTGTACTTTGTAAACAGTAAGTGTGTACTTCACAGCTGCCTTTGAGATGGGCATGAAAAATACCAGGAATTCAGTTTGTGTAACAGTGGAAGGAGTATGTGGTGTTTAATAGAGGTTATGGAACTGTGTCTGCTTTACTGTGCATGTCACACTCAGTAGCGGCTTTTATTTGAAATACATGGTAGAAATACATGTAGAGAAGAGTTAAACAGTGCATTTTTGACATGAGTTCAGAAGAGAGTATCAAGACTCATAAACATACATGAATGCAGTATCTCATGAGGCACAAAGGATTGGATGGGGTTTTTAGGGCATTGGTTTGTTTGGGGCTTTATGTTTTTTATCTTCCTTCAGAAGCATGGGAGAGAATGGACATCATGGCTGTAATTACTGCTGCTGTGGTTTCTGAATTCATGGTTTAGGTTTTTGAATGCCAAACAAAAATAGCATTTTTTCACACCACCTCTTGCCCACATTTTGAGGTATTGCAAATAGGTGGGAGTTGGAATTGTGAACAGAAATTCTGGAGCCCTGGGGATTTAAATATGTAAAATAGTTTCAAATTGTGTTTAAAAGGAAATTGAGCATGCTTTTACAAATGTTCCATTTGAAGTAGTGTTAGAGTTATGACAAATGCAGAATTGCATTGGTTTTGTTCCTAATGTATTGTAGAAGAGTTGAAAAAACGTTGGTTGAACCACTTGTTTATAAGTATTAAATAGGGCAGGCTGATATTTGAAATTCTTGTGACTTGCCTTTGTAAGATTGTTTTGCTAATGCTGAATCAATGCCAACACTACTTTGCTGTCATGAATACTGTAATAGCTGTTTGTTCTTGAGGTGTACTTGATCTAATCTTATTATAGGTGATGCATATTATTTTCAGGGTTTTTTCATTTTGCATTCTTTAGCTGTGAAGTTGCAGTCTAACATGCTCTCTGTTGTTCTTCTCTTTAAGTCGTGTCATTAAGACAGACATGGAGTTGGAAGTTCTGCGCTACACCAATAAAATCTCCAGTGAAGCTCATAAAGAGGTAATGGATCCTTTACTGTTAATAATTTTTGCTCTTAGTGTAGCAGTGGTACTTAGAAAATGTCCCCAGCAACCCAGAATTGCTTAGTAATAAAATAATGGAAAGGCTGGATAGAAATAAGAGGATAATATCCCTCCTATTACAGCCCAGTAATGTACCTTGCATTGTCCTTGAACTCACTGGTGCGTTTGTGGTGTGTGAGAAATGAAGTGTGGGTTTGGGTAAGAGCTCACCTCAGCAGAAGGTGACCTGCTTGCAGTCTATCTGTTCTGTGTGCACAAATACCTGTATAATGATGGAGAAATAAAAGATCAAGATTATTCAGGCCCATGTGCAGCTCTGAAAAGCTTAACTAGCAGGTAGCTGTCCCCAGATCCTGATGGACTGGGGAAGTGTTTCCATGCACAGTGTAGGACAGGGAAAGGATTCCTCAGGGTGCTCCTGAGAGCTGGGTGAGTCCCTGGGGCAGTGCTGAGCTCTGCTGTCCTGTTGCCATAGCAGTGTGGCAATGACAAGTCCAGGCTCTCAGCAAGGCTACTCAGGTTGGACCTGGCACTACACCAGGGGAGCTGCCCCTCTCCTGGTGGTCATGACAAAACCACCTTGGGAGTCAGTCCTGTACTCCATAGAGTGATGCCCATGGGTTCTGAGAGTGGTGATGACCAGGGGGAGCTTAGGTAAAACTAGCTGATGAGGTTACTAACTCAGCTGTTGTCTTGGCTCCTGCTCTTCAGATATCCAAACTGTGAAGGGTAAGAATGTGCTAAAATGAATATTGTGAAATTGAAAACTCAAAGGACAGTAATTTTGCATTCATATTCCTTGGGTTTTCGTCATCCTTGAATAATCTTATCACATCTGAGAGTATTTTTTTCTGTAGAGCAGCAGCCTAGAACTTCTATAATACAGAAACAGACAAAGTAATAAAACTTAGCAAATCTGAGAAGAGGATCAAATGTATGACTTGTAAACTGGTGTTAACTCCAATAGTTTTCTATTGAGTCAAAGTATAAAAGAGACTCTACCATGTAGGATAATCAAGTTCATAGCTTTGTTTTGCCTATGTAGAACAAAAGGACTTGCTGCCATATTCACCACAGCTTTCACAATTGAACATTGGTATTTTGATGAGCTGCACTTCATTAGGATATAGTTGTTTGGCAATTTAACTTGCTTTATTGCTGGAGACTGCACGCATTTTTAAAGATTTAAGTGTTTGATTCCAGTGTAGTTTTAAAATGCATGTACTGATGTAAATTTAAATGAAGTACAGATGATATTTTTGTAATATGGGTTTCTCTGGAGATGGTTATAAATTTATAAATATGAGATTTCCTCCTGCTATGATGGTCCCATGCTAATATGTATCTTACAGGTAATGAAGGCTGTAAAAGTAGGAATGAAAGAATACGAGATGGAGAGGTAAGAGTTCTTACACTAATTATAATAAAAAAAGATTATATCTCTGTAGCAGGGGGAAAAGCAATAGTTGAGACAATGCAGTAGCATGGATTCAGTTGAGACTGAGAGTTCATTGGTGTTTGAAGGCCATTGTAAGTATTATTTTGTTCTTTTGAGGTGGTACTTTATCTGTTTCAAACATACTTTTGATGAGGGGTGATTATTTTTTGGTTAAGTGTAGCATATCTCTCTTCCTGGAGTTACAGTAATTTACAGAAGCTTGATGAAATAGCTGTTTTCATTGTTTGAAGCCATCCAATAAAACTGTGTTTATGGTTAAACATTGCCTTTAGTCTGATTGTGCTTAGAAGGCTGCATGAGTGGGTGTTCAAGTGTCTTATGAAGGGCTGTGTGCAATTACATTTTGCCTGCAATTACAAGGCAGCAGTACCTGCACTTAGCCTGCACAAGGAGCTCAGATTACACATGTGATGGGTGTTCTCCAGCTGCTGAGAAGTCAATAAGAAAGCAGCAGATATCTGTTATGTTGAAAAGAAAGTGCTGTACAGGAATCTTTGAGGGGTTTGCTGGTCCTAACTGATACATTAATGATGTGTCTAGATCTAAGGAAAACATTGCCTCCTCTCTTGGATCAATATTTACATTAGATCATCAGCATTTATCATATAAAGCATGGGTTTGATCATCAAGTCCATTTATTTTTAGCTTGTACATGGTATTTTCAATTTTCAAAGTATTTGCATAATGAAGAAATAGAAAATAGCAGTTGTTTCTTGGCAGTAATTTTTCAAAGGCTTGTACGCAGCCTAGAGCAGCACCCAGGGAAAGGAATATAAAGAGACCACAGTATTTGTCATCAGGATGTCATCAAGGTAGCCCAAAAGACAAATAAAGCCGTGAGAAGATACTAATGTTCCATTAAGCAGTTTAAATTTCTAAAGATACGATAGGCTCATGTCTATAATTTGTCAGTGCCTCAAACTGCATTTACATATACCACAAGGTAACAGGGGAAAAAAATAAATTGTTTACATTCTGTCTTTAACTTTATTTTTGAACTTTGTGTTCATTTTACTCACTGGCCATGCTATACGTGCCAATAGTGAAATTTTGGCTCTGGAAATCATTAGCAATCAAAAATTTCCCTAGAGCAGAATTTCTTCTCAGGTGCTTTTAAATGCCAGTTTGATTTAAATGTCATACAACAACTACATATATAAACACTCTTCTGTAAGTCTACAGGGTATATTACCTTTTTTTCTCCAGGACTTTCATTCTTCCCTGGCTAACTCCTTCCACACACATCAACCATTTGAAAAGATTATTTGTGTCTTTCAATTGAAAAAAAGAAATAACTTAAGCAGCTACTACACCTATTTAAAATTGCCTTCTATTCCTCCATAAATCTTGATAGATTACACTGCTTGAAAGAGTTTGAAGTTGTTTAGCTAATGAAAGAGGTCTTGGCAGACTGCTCTACTGTGTCTGCCTTGGAGACTATAATTAGAATTTCACTTTCTTTTACTGGTGGAATTCATCCCTGCACCTGTTCCTTTAGGGGAAAAGGGCCATAAAAATTTAAATTGTCTGCTATTCTTCTGTCTGCTAGGAAGAGTAACGACAGAGATCCCAAAAGCAATTAAAATTGTCTGTTACTGGATGTAGGACTTAAGTGTTGCCTTTTCTTTGTCCATTTGGTTAAACACTGCTAAATGATTTCGAACCAGTAATGTGTTAATGCTGAGATATATAGAAAATAAATGCATTTAACTGCAACTCCAATCAGCCCTGACTTCTTTTCTGGTTTGATATTATTTAATTTTAATGTGTGGTCGGTTGACTTTAAGGAGACAGCCAAGGCAATTATCTACAAACAGTAATTCACAGCATGTGTAATTGCATATAAAGTCATTTTGGTAGGTCAGATTCTGGGTTTTCTCTGAAGCAGTTTGTTTAGTATTTGTGCTTATCTCATGTTTAATTAATCTTCTTTAATTAAAGGCTTTTAATTATGAAATGCTCTGTAGTGAATATATTGTTCAAAATATAGCAAAATGGTAAAAAAAAAGTCTTCAGCTTGAGAAGTGTGTGAATAAAATCTGTGATTCCAGCAAAGTTGTTTGAGTGTGAGTATATAGACAAAGATGTTTTGTGTATATATAAAAACACACTGAAAGTACTAATTAGGACCTACAGTTATCTGTTTCATAGTGCTCTGAAGCCCTGGAGATAACTTCTCTAGATTAGGGTTTATCAATTTCTAGATTTCATCTGTGTATTATCAAATTAAATGTGGAATCTTCTGTTCATTGCCTCATTTGTTCCCTTTTTATTAAAGGGAACAATTTATTTACAATTGGGTGGCTACTTGGAATGTCAGTTTGATTGGGGAATGATGTGAAAGTGTATGCTGTAGCAACAGGTGAGTGACTTCCTGCATCAGGAGTTCTGGACACAGAATTTATCAGCTGTTGTGTGCATTGCCCATTTTTGTGGGGGTTTATCTGCTTCTTAATAGCACTGAAGGTCCAATGTCCAAAATATCAGAATAAGACTCTCCAACACTGATGTTGTTTGAAAGAGGGCATCATTTATTCAGGCCTGAGGCTCTTGCTGGAGATCCTAACCTAACGTGGACTTGTTGTGTAAGTGTTTCTTACATACAGTTACCACATGCATATTAAAATTTATCTATAAATCCCACCCCGTGCTCCCAGAGGTTCAGTCCTTTGTTTTTTCTGTCATGGCATTCTTGAGACAGATGTCTTATTTTCTTCCAACTGTCCTTGCTGAAAGCAGCTTTTGCATGCCTTGTTTCTTCACTAAAAGCTTCACAGGCATGTTAGAATGAATTAACCCTTTTGGTGTCACTGTGATAGGAGTGTGTGCACAGTCCTGGGTTCATGAGATGATGATGTATTTATTTATCACTGCCTTGAGGATGCCAGGCAGCCCTAAACCAGCCCTAAACAGCCATTCCCTTGTCCCACACCCCCCTGGATTGTGTGACTGTCCCTGAAACCTCTGTGGCTGCTGCACATGGGAGCACCGGGGGGTTACCATGCAAATAACTGTGATTGCAGTGCCCAAAACCTGGGGACTGATCCTGCACGTGGAGCCTCCTAAAAAAGAGGAGCACTGGCCAGTGTACCCCTGTACAGTGTGCAGGNGGCCGGCCGGAGCAGCCCCGGGATCCATCCGGGCCGGGCCGAGCGGCCGGAGCAGCCCCGGGAGAGCCCCGGGGGAGCTGTGGGGCAGAGCTGGCCCTGCCCGGCCCCGAGAGCTGCGAGCCCAAAGCCCTGCCCTGGGCTGGGCCCAGCGTGGGCAGCAGGGAGGGGATTCTGCCCCTCTGCCCCTCAGGGAGAGCCACCTGCAGAGCTGCCCCAGCCTGGGCAGCACAGGAGGGACCTGGAGCTGCTCAGAGAGCCCAGAGGAGGCTCCAGGATGAGCAGAGGGATGGAGCAGCTCTGCTGGCAGGAAAGGCTGGCACAGCTGGGATTGTTCACCTGCACAGGAGAAGCTTTTTTTGTGACCTAATTGTGACTTTCCAGTACCTCAAGGGAGCTGCCAGAAAGATGGACAGACACTACTTGCAAGGGCCTGGATTGATAAGACAAGGGGGAATGGCTTCAAACTGACAGAGGGCAGGGTTAGATGGGATAGTAGGAAAACATTCTTCATTGTGAGGGGAAATAATTGTGGGGATTTTGTAGCAGTTAATACCAAACTTAAACTCCACTCCGCTCTAACGGCAATAATTTGAAGAATAAAATGGCAAGAAAGCAGCTACAGAGTTTTTTTCTTGTTGGTTTACAATGCTTACAGACTATTTTTACACCTTGCCTCTCTTACCAGCTGAAGCTGATAAACGTTCTTTATCCCTGTTCTTTTCAGTGCTGTCCCTGATTCCAGAGCAGGGCCTGGGCTCTGAGATGAGTTGCTGTTGTATCTGTTAGTGTTAAATTTCACTATCTGGGGAAGCTGAGAGCACTCTCACGGATTATGGCTCTCATATTTCATTTTTCTCTCTCTCCTCTGCTCCAGTGGAACAAACTGAAAATAAAACACACATGTTATTTCACTAAAAAAGAGAAAATAGCCAGAATAATTTTATTTTCCTTTGGGTGAAATGCTGATGATTTTAGCTAATCAGTATTTGCCACTTACCATTTCCTGATGATTTTGCTCTTTGAATGTTTTTGAAAAAGTCACTGACTTCTGTAGCAAATGATCTTCAAAAATACTTAGGTTTTTTTTCATGAGGCTGGACAGATTTTCAGCTCAATTATCACCTTCATAAGTCCTTCCCATAAGTGTGCATAGACAGTAAATAAGAATGTCCACTGCAGCTGACAAAAATACACAGGTGAATCTTTCAGAGTTGGTTTTTGGCATGGGAATGGTGTTGAATTGTGTCATGACCCTCACTGCTATTTGTGTAAATTTATTAAACAAGAGACCAGCACTCCATTACTCTCAAGCAGCATGTCAGTCTGCTCAGTTACTGATACATCTTTACATCTTTTATGACTTTTTCTTTTCCTTCTTCTTTTTTTTTTTTTTTTTAAACAGTTAGTGTTGTGTAGCCTGGAAATGGCTTGACTGCCTTACTTCCCAAACTGCCTTGCAATTAGTGTTTTTCAGTGTAGGGTGCTGCTATCAAAAGGTTAGTTTTCAAACTTTAAAATACATGAGAAACAGAGAGGGAGGTGGAAGGTGACCTTTTCCTGCATTTTAAAAACCCCAGTGCAATCCAGTAATTTTTCCTTTGTTTCTGCAGGCCTGTGTGGTGGGACAGGTGTCTGCCTGCTGTCTGGATGGTGTTTGCTGTAAGATGATCCTGTGCCTGATATTATTTACTTGTCTGTGTATCCACTTCTAGCACAAGGGTTGAAGGAAGAAGTGGATCAGCCACAATCTCTGTTTTCTGCAAGAAATCCTCACCATGCAGCAGCCCAGGAGCTTCTGTTCAGCGTGGATGCACTGGGGCTGGCAGGGAAGGAGTAGCTGAGCCAGTGGTTTTGTGCCTGTGCCCGTGTTAGGGGCAGCAGGGGTCATCCAGGGCTTCCTAAAAATGGTGACAGGAAATGACCTGTGGTGTCCAGGGCCAAGGAGTAAACTTAGTGCTGACAGCTCTGACAGCAAGTGCTGGTGCCTGCTAATTGCTTCGTTTGAGTGAGCTGCTGAATCTCATGTGTTCAGTGCCCAGAGGGAAGTCAGGTATAATGTGTTTGCCTGGAAGAGCAGCTGGATTCAGAGAGACACTTCCTGCAGCCTTCCCCTCCTGCCCACCTGCCCTACGTACAGCTGGTCCTTTGATCTTTTAAATTAGGCTGTCACCACTCATTTCCTAATCCAGCTGAAGTAAGGTTGTAAATAGTCTTTAAATAAATCTAAATTTAAAAATTGCTTTAGAAAACCCCTGAGCATTGTTTCTCTTCTGTGGCATACAGAGGCACAATTGCAAATGTGTGCACACTGGACTCAGCAGAAATGGGGCAGAGAATTACCTGTGAGCATGGAGACCTCCTGTCTCACCAGCTCCTCTGCTTTAGGAGATGTAAATCCACTGCAGAAGTTTCAGCTGCCCCGGCCCTGGCAAACACATGCCCACTTCCATTTGCCCTGCTGTCCCCCTTCTGCCCAGCTGAGGAGAAATGTGGGAGTTGGACACTTCTTGGGGCACTGCAGCCTCAGAGACCCATTTTACCTGAGCTGCTGCTCAGTCTGTTCGTGGTGGTTGGTGATGGATTCCATTAGCTGCTGGGAGGGAGCAGGGCAGTTTCAGTGTATTCCCAGCAACCTCTCAGCATTTTCCCTTTGCAGGAGGTCCTGGGGGAAGCTCAGGTGTTCTGTCTGTCAGAAACCTCCTGGTGCAAGAGTACTGTTTATTGCACAGGCCACTCTTGTGACTTGTAATTGAAATTCCACATATTTGGGTTTTATCTTCTACAAAAAACCTGTCAACTTGGACCATGTGAGAGATTTGAAATAAGCCCCTCTATCATCACAGAGATGCCAAAGAGCAATTACCATGCTGATATTGGAAAATGGTTGCCTTCAGAAAGAGAGCTGTGGCAGGTTGTACACCACGTGTGAGCATAGAGAACTTGGCTCATGGCACAGCAAGAGATAACCCAGCTTTGAATGCTGTGTCACTGTTTGTCCTCACAGGGTTAGTAATACAGTAAATGTGATAATTCATAATTATCTTTTGATTATCTTTTTGAAATTAAAAAATAGTAGCGTTTTTATTTTAATTTTGTAGCTGATTGAAAATTGCAAACATTGCTAATTTCTATGGGTGTTTTCTACAGTGACTGTTAGTTACTGCAGTGACAATTACTATACTAAAGGAAGAACAAGCTTCTCAAATTAGCAATGATCTCGGTTTTTACTGAATCTAGTGTGGTATTGAGATAGTGAACTAATTAACATTGCTAATGACAAGCTAAGATTGGAGATATGTGAAATGGAACTCATTGTAAAAGACAGCAGGCTGAAATTATTATTTGATGTGGATTTTGTTCATGCTTGTTCAGACACGTCAAAAGTAAAGATTCTACCATATGTGAGGCTTTATCTCCATTGTAAGCTTTAACTCAATAATTTTTGCTAATTAATGATGAAGCAGAGAGATGAGAACTTTGTGGTTTTTGGCCGTATTTTGATAAGCAGAATTGCTTGTGATCATGATCAGAGATCAGAAGCTCAACTTGAAGGAAAAGGGTAGTATACCAAGACTGTCCATTGTCATGATATCACACACTGACCTGAAAATTAAACCTATTTTACACACATTAAAAGAAAAAGAGCAGATTTTTCTCCTTGCTGCTGGCATGCCCGCTGCATAAATTCTTTTCCAAATTTGTTCTCAGAGCATCCTCATCATCATAGTGTGCAAGTGACACCTTACAGCTTATTAAGCAGCATTTCTAATGTCTATTGTGATTATTGTGATGGCCCCTTTCTTTTTTTATTGATTTTTACTTGGTTTTCTGTTATTACATCATCTGTCTATGGGATGAATTATGCAGAATTTTGTACTATTTTGGCAGGTGGTAGTTTTTTGAGTGTGTGCATTATCAGCAGTATTGAAAAATGCAAGATCAGGGTTGTTACAGGATGATATGCCATCATAGAATCAAGGTTGGAAGAGGCCTTAAAGATGAAGCCCAGCCACCAACCCAGCAGCACCACCATAAACCTCACACCACTAACCCAGTGCCAAATCCAGATTCTTCTTAATCACCTCCAGGGGTGGTGACTCCACCTTCTTCCTGAGCAAACTATTCCACCACCCAAACAATGAAAAATATTTTTATGCTGCCTAGTCTGAGCCTCCCTGTCTCAGCTTGAGGCTGTTTCCTCTTGTACTCTTACTGTAAGCATGGCAGAAGGGGTCAGCCCCAGCTCCCTGCACCCTCCTGTCCAGTAGTTGCAAAGAGTGAGTTTTGTACCTTCTCCNCCCACCTCCAGATCATCAATAAAGATGTTAACCAGGACCAGCCCCAAAACAGAGCCCTGGAGAACACCACTAGCAGCTGGTCCCAGCTGGATCTAGCTTAATTCACCATAACTCTCTGGGCAAGGCTGTGAGCCAAGTTTTGTACACATCAGAGTCCACCCATCTAAGCCACAGGCAGCCAGTTTCTCCAGAGAATGCTGTGGGAGACAGTGTCAAATGCTTTACTGATGTCTAGATAGACACATCCACAGCCTTCCCCTCATCTGCTAAGCGGTCACTTTGTCATAGAAGAAGATCAGGTTGATCAAGCAGGATCTGCCTTTTATACATCCATGGTGGCTGGGCTTGATCCCCTGGCTGTCCTGCACATGCTGTGTGGTGGCACTCAGGGTGATATGCTCCATAACTGTGCCCAAAACTGGGGTCAGGCTGATAGGCCTGGAGTTCCCCTGGTCAGCCTTCCAACCCTTCACATAGGTGGGTGTTACATTTGCTAATTTCTAGTCAGCTAGAACTTCTCCAGTTAACCAGGACTGCTGGTAGAGGAGGAAGAGTGGTTTGGCCAGTTCTTATGACACTCTGGGGCAGATCCCATCAGGGCCCACAGACTTGTGAGTGTCTCACTGGCAGGGCAGGTCACTAACCACTTCCTTCTGGATTCTGGCAGCTTCATTCTTCTCCCCATCACCAACTTCCAGCTCTAGGAGATGGGTATCCTGAGGACAACTTGTCCTGATACTGAAGACTGAGGCAAAGAAGGCATTTAGTATCTCTGCTGTTTCTTCATCCCATCTCTGCACTACCCTCTTGTATTCAAGAAATGATGGAGACATTCTTGACTTGTTGTCATCTTATTGCAAAAGTTCCATACTGTTGTCTCCTTACTGCAAAAGTTTCATACCATCTCAGTGTTTTCTCATGGGCAGCTCCTCAGAGCACTGACTCTTTCTTCCTCACAAAGTAGCCAACTGCCTGCAGTTCCTTTTCAACCAGCCAACCCATTCTTTTATAGCACTCTTCTTCTCACTGGTCACAGCTGTGGCCTGTTAAAGTCAGGCCTGTTCCTAATCTTTGGTAATTGGCCCAGCTGCTCCTGAGAGGTGAGATTACTTTCTGCACTATCTTTATTTTCTTATATTCTATCCCCCCACATTAACTCTCCTTTTGCTGCCAAGATTTTTATAGAAAATTTTTTGTTGTCTTTAACTGTAGTGGTCAAATCAAGTTCTAGTTGGGCTTTGACTCATCCCCTACATGACCTCTTGTCATTCTTGTAGTCCTCCCAAGTTACCTGACACCTCTTCCAGAGATGATAGATTCTCTTTTATTCCCTAGTCTCCAGCCTAAGTTCTCTGTTTAACTAGGCTGGTCTTTCTCGCCAGCAACTTGTGTTCCTACACATGGAGACAGCCTGCCCCTGAACACTTAACAGTTCCTTTATAAAGCATGTCCAGCCTTCTGGACTCCTTTGTCCTTCAGGACTGACTCCCAAGGGACTCTGTCAATCAATGTCCTAAAGAGGACAAAGTCTACCTGCTCTAAGTCCAAGGTGGAAATTCTGCTGGTGTCCTTCCTTACTTCACCCACTATAGAAAATGCTTACATTTTGTGGTCATACTGGCCAAGATGGTCACTGACCACCACCCACCCACCACTCCTCCTTTGTTCACAAACAGGTCTGGCAGGACACCTTCTCTGGTAGGCAGGCAAAAGGGATGGAAAAGGCTAGGACTGGAGAGGAATCTGAATGGCACTAGGCAGCAGAGGTGATGTTTCTGCTAAAATCAAATTGAACCTTCAGGTAGTCTTAGCAAGTGAGAGCTACAAAGAGCTGTGCTGACAACTGTCTCTGGGTCTCCCAACTCATCTATTGAAACCTGTATATTTAAAAGAACTAATGAGATATATGAAGGATCCACAAATTAATCTGTCAGGGTAAGGTACAGTTGCTATCACTTCTCAGTTGGTACAAACCTCTTGTGAAGTGCCATATCCTTCAGGAGTATTGGACTGGATTTCTGCTTTTTCTTATTTCAGAATGAGTCTGCTATGTCCTCTTGGTCAGTACTGAGTGGCAGAGGTGGGCAAGTGTTCTTCTGTCTCTGGTTGGCAGATAATTTGCAAAAATGGTGCGGGGTTGTCTGGGTGCACAGTGTAACTGTAAGGACTGTGTGAAGTTTAGGATGTTATATGTGATTTATTAACAGCCTTTTGCCTATGTAACCTCTGGATTTGCTCTGTAATGGAATGTTTGATGCTGGATGTAATACATTACATTGGGTCAACTTTCCAGTTTTTGGGGATTTTTCTTTATTGTGTGTTTGAAGGAAGAGAAGAAGAACATGTCTTTTACTAATGTGTTGTTTGGGTTGTAAATTTCAATGTCATTCAGGAATTGGCTTCCCAATCCTGCGAGATTTAGGGAGATTCCTGAGATATTTATGTTGAGGGAGGAGTCATCTGGTTTTCATCAGTAATTCTGTCTTTGTGAGAAGAAAATGGGTATGACAAGAAACCATTTAGCTGGGGAAGGTCCTGGCCAGTGCTTTTTCTGTTGCTGCTGCAGATGAGAGACTTGTGTCCATAAGACCTCTGAGGGGACCTAGAATTTGTTTGGATAAGGTGAACTTGCTGGTTATTTGGGGCTGGTGGGGCAAGGAGGCCTCTGTTACTCGAAGGAGTTCTTGGGTAATTGATATAACTTCTTTCTGGTAGCTTTCTGTTTTATTTTGTGCTTCATTTTCATATTGGCTCTAATACCTGGGGTTGGTGTAGTGGTTTTGTCACCTATGATAGGCCCTTGGAGCTTGATTTGGGTCTCTTGTGCAGTTTAGAATAACAATTGAACATTAATCCTGTTTCAGTCCCTCAGTCTGCATTAACCTCTGATTTCCACTGTTGGTGATTGGTCTCTCTGCCCTATCCTTCAGCCAGCTCAGGTGCTGGAAAGCAGCCTGAGCTCCAGGCAAAAGGAGCAGCCTTTGTCCAGATGGGAGTGGTTTGAGGCCAGTGAATGGATCCGGGGGACCTTGTGAACAGGGTGCAAGGTGTTTATCAGTATGGGGATGTGCAGATTTTTTGACCTGCCTACAGAGCACCTGTGTAGTCATTTGTTTGGTCCCTGCATAAAGAAAGGAATGTTGAAATGTTCCCAGGAACTGGAGAAGGTGTCATAGTAGACTTAGTTGCAAAGTGTGTCTGGGTCTTCCTGAACCTGCTCCCTCAGCTTCCCTTCCCTTAAAAATTCTGACTTCTGCACCTGACTAAATGTGGTCCAGACATTGGCATCATAAATTGAGTGCTATAATCTTTTATTATCCTTAAGGTAGTAGGTTTGCATATCCCAAATTACAAATTACTGCCTTTTCCTCTCAGAATAGCTCAAGTATTCAAAAATCTATTGAGGACAAATTAAGCTCTATGCTGGGACACCAACGCCCTTTTAACCTAAGCCCTTACTGCATTTCTGCCTGCTCTGGGTTGTTGAACACAAGTTCAAACTTCAAATATTCAATTTGAAACTGAAAGGAAGATTATGAGGCATTAGTGATTATGTTGGCACTCTGTCACTGAACAGCACTTATGTGTTGTGTGCTATGTGGGTGGCTGTGTATTTGCTAAGAAGCGTAACTGAAGATGAAAGTTTAATTATTTCTTCAAGGCAAATCCTTTCTCCCATGGACTTAAACTTGCATAAGAAAAATGAAAATTCATAAGGAGTTTAAAAATTGGCTAAAATTAAAAACCATTTATTTTTACCCTATTTATTCTTCTGAATAATAAAATTTCCCCATGGGTTTTTGGAACATATGTAGAATAATTATACTGCAGAAGTGGTGCTTTAGCTCAGCTTCTGGAGCTAGGGCAAACATTGTGATTATGCTGCAAGCTTAAATCTGGGTCTTACAGAAAATCTCAGTCAAGGCTCTGTTGCCATCAAGTGCAAAAAACTGTGACCCATGGATTGGTCCCTGTGGGAGCAATTACTCTTTGCTGAGATTTTTTTTTCCAGCACCAAATATTATAAATGTCAAAAGAAAGTTTAACCCTCAGTACCTCTAACAGAATATTTCCATTCCTGCTGGCAAGAATAAAAATTTTTAGCTTATATTTGCATGTTTGAGCCAGGGTTTTTTAAAAGGCTTTTCTTTATAAACAACTGAAAGGTAAAAGATGTGGTTGTGTTCAAGGATCCCAGGACAAGGGAAGAGATGTTTCCATGCCATTCTGAAACATGCCTCCATGTTTCAGAAGGCTGATTTATTATATTATGATATTATATTATATTAAAATGCTATACTAAAAAGAACAGAGAGAAATGATCCATCAGAAAGTTGGATAGAAAAGGAATGGAATGAATAACAAAAACCCGTGACTCTCAGAGAGTCCACACAGCTGGACCACGGTTGGTCATTAAGTAGAAACAACTCACATGGGCCAATCAAAGATGCACCTGTTAGTATGTTGTTACAAAAGTTCCATATTGTTGTATTACAAAAGTTCCATATTACTGTATTGCAAAAGCTGAGCAGCTCCTTACACCACAGCCAACAGACTGCATCTGACTCCTCAGTTAGTTAACCTGCTCTTTTATGATACCCAACCTAATTGGCTCTGGCTGTGGCCTGTTAAAGGCAGTAATTAACACAGCTGTATTCAATTAGGTGTGAGATTATTTTCATCAGTATCTCTATTTTACTACATTCTATCCATCTACATTAGTAAAAAACCTCCAGACCACATTCCACAGCCATCAGATAGTTTTTGTTTACATTTCTTTTCTGAGGCTTCTCAGCTACAATAGGAGAAAAATCCTAGCGAAGGATTTTCATAAAAATATCATGGTGACAAGAAGTGCTGTATTTTAAGTCACAGTCTGCCTGCCTTGGTGAAGACAGGACCGGGGCTGGAGCTGCCTGATGCTGCTTAACGCAGGGCTGTGCCCAAGCCTCTCCTGATGGGGCTGGTGCATGCTGGATGCAGAGTGAATTGATGATTAAAACCTCTCGTCTGGCGGTGGCAGCAGGGGCAGAGTGTGGAGGGAGTGCGGGGTTGCTTGGAACAGGGCTGGATGTGGTTCTCAGCTGCAGCCCAGGGCACGTTTGGTGCTTGGGGGCAGCACGTTCCTCCTCAGCAGGAGCTGCTCTTGCCTTCAGGGGAACCCACATCCTTCAGAGGAGGTGCAATTGGGTGTGCCTTTCTGCTTCCTTATTCTGGTGTTTGTGTAATGTGGTAGTAGGCTTCTAGCTGGGTAATAATTAGCATTGACTCTATGATCTAGAAGGTATGGAAGACACTTTATTATTAGAAATTTACAGTTCTTATAGAAACAACGGTGGGCTCAAGACTTGATTGGTCTCAAGTGAAAACCTCTCACACACTATTGGTGGCTATCAATAATACACTCTGGAGAACTATATCTATAAACAATGGTTACAGAAAGACATAATAATTGTTTGAATTCTTTTCCTCTAAGTTTCTTACAGCTTCTACACAGCTTCTCAGGATTTTTCTGGGAAAGTCTGTGCCTGCTCTCTGTGGCCAGAGAGCTGCTGCCACAGTGTAGGACTTACCAAATCAAAGCATGTCCATTATTTCTAGCAGAAATTAAAATAATATCTTTCTGTTATCTAAGTAACAGATCCAAACCCAGCAGATTTCCTGCCCCTTCCCTATTTTCTCATGTATGTTCTTTGGTGCTCGATACAGTCTGCTCATTTACTGTGACAAAACTTTGATAAAATGGATGGAATTTGCATCATGTGTTCAAAGACTTTTGCACAGTGACACTAATTTTGAGATGCTGAGAGGAATGTTGTGCAGCCTTGTAGCTGAAGTTTTAGTCAGGAGCACCATTCACTCATGGTAGTACTGCAGTGAGACATAAAGACAAATGGGTCCCAAATATACCAACCCTGGGACAGGATGAGTCACCTTCACTTGTGCTTTTTTCTTCTCAGTAAGTTTATCACATTGTTTTCCAAATATAAAATATTGATGATTCTCAAAATAGTCTCAGGCAACATTAAATGAAGAACCTCTGGTTTTGAAACATGAAGAGAGGACCTTGCAAGTAAAAATTCCTAAGATTTTTGCTTTCTAAGGCTGCAGATTTCATTTGTCACACGAGTGATATCTTTTAGTTATTATGTAGAAATTCCAGTGAAATTTAACAAGTTTTTTCTTTCCTAGAAGTTACATTACATTTTGGTTCAGTTTTGCTTAGCATGCATAAGTAATTTTAAAAGTTTTTGTGAGTCCTTTCAGCAGTTCAGAATGTTATTTCAGATTATTGTGCCAAGCACTGAGAAATGTCTTCCAAAATATGGGAAAATGCACTGCTCTCCTTTTATGAACCCTATTCTGTATCCCAGGTGCCTTTGCCAGATCCTGGGTGGAGCTCTGTGACCTCCTGCATGTTACCCCCCTTGATGTACACAGAATGTACTGCTGCTCTGCAGGCTGTACCTGCACCTGTGAGCATGATCCCTCTGGGTTATTTTTAGCTAAATTACTTTGTTGTTTGCCAGGTGTATTCATTCCTTCAGGGTCCAGTCTATACACTTAACTTTGCTCCACTTTCTCCTCCTGCTCAGTGACAGAGGAGGGGCAGGGTTATGCCCTTTGCCACTGCTTTGATGCTCTGAAGACAGCTTGGAAAGATTAAGCAAGTGTAGTGTTAGCTCTTGGCTTTTTTTTTTTGCTTTTTTTTTTTCTTTTTTTGTTAAGGTTGGGATTGAGAGTGCTTGAGATGATATTTTGTGTTCAAACTTAAATGTTTATTATTTTTATTTATATTACAGTTTTATAAGTCATGAGTTCTACAGCATTCTACTAACAAGTTACAAAATGATTAACTCTTTCTCTACAAGGTATTTTAAAGTTAAACTATCTAATGAAGAAATGACACTTAAATTATTTTCACTTTTAACTTAATAACTAATCTTTTGTGTCTTGCAATGAGGACTTTTCTGTCTAATTATAAAACAGTACCTAAACTTATGAAGAGGAGGGTGAAGAGGAACAACTAGCTACTGCCTTAAAACCTCTATCTTGCCCCATATATATTGCTATATTTTAAAACTTTAAATTTTCTACTTTGTGATGTTACACATTCTTATTTAAATGATACACTTGTAATTTTAGTGCTATCAATTAATTTTGGAAGCTTTCTCTATGGCCTCAGGTTAAATGTAGTATTCTCTTGTGGGTCTGTGCCTTTCAGCACAGAAAGTTTAAAATTCTCAGCATCCAGGGTTCCAACAGTGTAGGGAGAGACAGCTCAAGGGTGTCATTTGAGACTGTGCAAAACGAAGGCTGCGTGTCACAGGTTTGTGCTGGGCCAGCTCACTTGGCTGTGCTCAGGGGGCTCAGGGAGAGTGTGGGGTGCCAGTGGGACCAGCTCAAACTTGGGGTCCCCCCTGTGGTAGATTTTGGGGTCCCCATCGAAGGAAGGAAATCGATGAATTTGACTCCATGTTTT